>JARFNR010177683.1:0-15583 GCA_030323935.1 Semibalanus cariosus
CGGCGGCAGGGGCAGCGGCGGCCGCCGCCGACCCGGCGCCCGCCGGAGTCGACCTCCGCCGCGACCGCGACCGCCGCCGGCGCAGCTCAGGCCGCGGTGATCGTACCAGACGACCCGCCCCTAGGCTGCGCAGGTCGGGTCCCGTGTCCCTGCAGCGCTTCAGAGCCACCCATGCAGTATGCAGGTGAAATCCGCGTCTCGCCAACATAACAGCCCGCCAAAGGGCTACGGCCAATGCTGATAACACGAGCCGGCCGGCGTTTAACTTTAGCCCCGGGAGCGTCCAGACAAAAACTGGCACGCCACCAGGCCTTGGCGTGGCGCTTTAACATTTTTAATCGCTGTCCGGGTTGTGTCACCGGGCCGGCTAGCGCGACTGACCCTCGGGACGCGTGGCCGCCCTCCGCTGGAGGCTGCGCACGCCGGACGGGGGCGGCGCGACAAACAGCTCTGTCTGGTGGCGTGGCGGGCCGCCGGGATGTCGGACAAGACTCGGTGTCACCCTCGCTGATGCCGGGTGCAGCGGCGGCGGTGGCGGCGGCAGTGTTGGACCGCACGCGATGTCCGCCCGTCGCGGAATCTAATGAAGACGGCCCGGCGAGCTGCCGGTCCGTCCTCACAAATCTGGAGCCGTAAATCGGGCTGACCAGCCATTCAGGGTTCAAGTACGTGTCCGAAAGGCAGCCGGCGCCCTTCGGAAGCCGACACCCGGCTTTGTTGGCGGCAGCGTCGGTGGCTCCGTGGGCGGGCCGAGCCGCCGCTCCAACCGGTGGGAACGGTCCGAACCGGAGGCGGGTGACGGCTGGCCCAGCCGCCGCCGCCGCCGCCGCCGCTGCCTGTTTATTGCGGCCTGGGTCGGGCCGCCGCCGCCGCCGCCGCCACCTGCCGCGCGACACGCCGCCGCCCACTCCCACGGGGTCAGCGATGAATGGCGCCGGGTGACGCTCCCACGCGCTGCCCGGACGTCGTGAGAAGGTGCGGTGACACACGCGGCTGGGGTGACCTCAGCCGCTGCGTGTGTCCCGGGTCAGCCTGAATACAGCCGCTGCGTGTATGTCTGTGTGTCACGGGTCCTATCACGCGATGCTTCTGCACCGCTGATGACGTCTGTGTTGCGTGAGGGCACGCGGGTGATGTCAGCTGCGCGTTTTTCGATGTGGTGTGTATAAAACAAGCTTTCTAGTATGCACAACGATGTGTTTCAAATTCTGAATTTGTAAGGTATTTGGCCATTATGATGTAACTGAGGTTGACGGAAAGAATACTGTGAGAATTTCTTACTTTTATGGAACGGTATTTATAACATGGTAATTGTTGTAACGGTCCGTCAGATAAAAAATCAAAGGTTCTTCAATATAATTTACCTTAAAGTCACAGCTTGTATGACATTCCGTAATTTGAATCCTAGTTAAGCCCAGCACTTACGTGACATAGTTCATTGCAATGGTTTGCGACTTCACTTGTTGCTGATAAGTTGTGTACGGAATCGTCGTGTATTTACATACCTGAACAGGTCGCTGACGTCACTGACGTCACCTGACCTGACTCGGAGGTCGATGCCCTCAGAGATAAATCCTGCAACGTTCGCAAGACCAGTTCGCCTTATGATAGATGTAACACGGGTCATGTGATGTATCCTATGATTTGATGACGCAGATGGCACATTTATCACCGCTGCTGTCTGGCGAGGGACGTCTTCTGACTGCACAGTCACCCGCCAAATCCGGCGACCGGCGCCTTTAATAGCTCGCACCATATGGCTCACTGCACATTAATCCCGACAGGCGTGTCAGGCCCGCGGTAATCCGGCGCCTCGGCACAGCACTGAGGCCGCTTAGTCCCGGCAGGGACGGCGGCGCCGCAGACGTCACGTCTGAGTGACATCTGTCTGCCTTTGGTCGGCCCGGCCGGGGCGCCGCAGACGTCACGTCTGAGTGACATCCATCTGCCTTTGGTCGGCGATCGGCGGGGTGGGCACCTGGTGACGACAGAGCCTCGCGGGCCGACTCCGCCGGGCCCGGGCCGACGCCGGGTCATCAGCGTACGCCGAGAACGCTCCATCGCTTTCACCGGCGGACGCCGGGGAAAAACAGCGGGTTGTGGTGGTTATCGCGCCCGGCGATCGGTGGGGAAGTGGTGGTGAGGATCCGGAGCCGGGCATCTGTTGTCAGCAGGACGCGTGTCACCCGCCAACCCCCTCACATCCGCGCTAAAACAGGGGTTACCGTGTCACCCGCCAGCCCCTTCACGTCCGAGCCAAGACAGGGGGGGGGGCTACCATGTCACCCACCAGCCCGCTCCGTCCGCAATAAAACGGAGTCCAGGGGAGAAACAGACGTCAGAGTGAGCCCCTGACCACGTCACCTGTCCCCCGGACACAGGGGAGCGGGGCAGAAGCAGGTGTAGAGGCGGGACCCGTCACTTGTCGTCCCTCGGGTAAGACATGGGACGTCCTGGCGGGGGGCGGCTCAGACACTGGTTAGGGTCGACCCATTCACCTGGTCCCGCACGTGGAAGAGCAACTGCTGTAGACGTCAAGATCCGCAGTGGACAAAGACACGTCTTATCGTATCTGGCATCCCCTGCACACATGGGAAAGTCAAACACATAAACTACCGAATACGTGGAGTCGAGTTAATGTTTACCCAGATGAAGCATCGGAGTTTGAACGGTCGGAGCTGGCAAGGTTGACTACACGGTATCTTTGAGCTTTGGTCCAAAGACATTGGTCCAAAGACATTGGTCCAAAGACATTGGCCCAAAGACATTGGTCCAAAGACATAAAGACAAAGACAATAATACATTTGCCATGCTTGATGTAAAACTCAGCCAATTCGGAGGAAATGACGGCCGATTAATCGGCCATAGAGCTAACGCAGATAAGCCATACTTTTCCACATCATATTTGATACGGTAGCATAAACATAGCCTCCGTGATTGCATAGCATCATAGTGCCGGACGCCGGTACTTTCAATTCGGTGAGAGATGAAAGTTAGCTATTACCTCCGTTTTATCGAAGCATATGGCGAAATAAGCTTGATTATGATAAATTGCCAGGACTTCACTGCCCTTACATTTGAAAGCAAACAATCTTCGTGGTTCGTGAAGGTTTATCTTTTTAGATAAGTCCTTTGTTTAATCCAATTCGTCATAGCTCAGTAGTTTGGTGTGGAAGAATTAGTGGGCTTGAATAGCACAGTGTCATGGAACCCAGCTGGGGCAGAGTATCTTAATTTGCATAATTAGAAAGAATATTCCTTTCGAAGCAGATGAGAATGTAAAGCTCATGTGTTGTATACACGAGACAAAGCCCAGGTGGAAGACACCCAGCTCGTAAAAGCTGTATTTTAATTCGAATGCTGAAATCGATTAGAAGTCCTTATCATCCAGCTATCTCAATCCATCAATTCAAAATGACTTTCATATTGTAAAACACCATCCATCAGTATACGCCTCGAGAAAACGAAGGCAAAGCCAGCTTTATGAATGTCCAAGGAGCTGCAAATACGGGCATACGATCCCGCAGTCGATAATGACTAGCTCTCACGAAAAGGGAGGCGGTGCCAGCGTCTCCCAGTCGCCGATGTTATTCTGATAAACAGATACAATAACAGATAACGAGCTCCTAATCCAATGAGATTCTCACAGCTGAAGACGAACTTTAACCCCGACCTGCTGCGTAATCACGCGCAACTGTTGATAACGCCACCCCCAGCCAGCAAGCCGGCGACACCAGCACGATGTACCATCAAGAGAGATGTGTCCGAGATTAGAGTTTCCCCGCTGTCTGCTCTGTGAAAGCTGCGACTCTTGACTGCGTGCGGGCGGTGGCGGTCGAGGGCGTGGAGGACTCCAGACCGCCATCGCCGCCAGCGATACCCGCGGTCAGCCTTCATTCATGAGAAGCCGAAATTACTGTATTGCCTGACGGAGCGCGCGGCGCGTCAGGCTGCATCTCGGCTAATGTGCGGTGAGCCGGCCGGCGGCGGCGGCGGCGGCATCCGGCGGTAGATGGCGTCACGTATCCGACCCCGCTACCCCTGCCGACACGACAGCGCTCCTGAAGCTGCCCCCGGCACCCCTCCCGCGTGTACCGCCGAGCCGCCGGCGCTGGCTCCCCGGCTCAGTTCAGCAGCCGGCAGCGGCCCCCGCGGCCATCACGGCCGGGCAGCTCCCCAGCTGACACGACCGGCCCTGATTGGCTGCCCGGCTGCCGGGACGGCTGATGATTGGTCCGCCGCGGGGTCCAGACGGTAGCAGCTGCACTGCTCCCACTGCTTACTGCTGCAAATTAAAGGGAACGCTGGCCAGTTCAGTTTTATTAGGCCATCTTGGCGGCTTGATTTCGGCCCTGGCCGCTGCCTTTCAGCGCATCGCCGGATAATTTCGCACTAAACACCGTCTCGGGCTCGGGCAAACAACGTGTTGCAGGCCGGCGAAAACCTTGCCTCAGGCGGTTCTCCCTCTCCAGCGACCCCTCAATGAAGATAATTGACAATAAATCGACATTGTTAAATCAAGCCAGGCCCTCCGGGCGGGGATACAGGCTGAAACACGAATTTATATTCATTTTGCTGTCGGTCAAATTGGGGTCGGAAGCAGATAAACGCAATAAGGCCTGCAGCCGTTTGTCTGCGCCCTTGGATAATGGCCACACCATTAAAGTTCGGCACTTCGGTCCCATGCTCATCAGCGCCTAACGTGCTTATCGGTCATCAAGCTTATTGCAGAAATGGGTGTGTTGCGCACTCAGAAGTGCGGCATGTCTATTGTCTAAGCGGCTTATTATGAAGCGGTCCCACGGGCTGAGAAAGCGGCACCCCAGTGGAGCCCGGTTCCAAGGAGTGGTTTAGACGGACATAGCCCGACTAGGTTATAGTGAGGATATAATGCTAAATAAATCAGGAATTTGTAGTCTCTACTTTTGCTTTTTTTGTAATCCATGTCGTTCAGAAAATTACATTTGTGTAGACTACAACTATTTGTACTGAGTACAGTGTGTCCGCGTGAAAAGTGTGGGTACTTAGTTTTCATCGAAAACTCTTGTACAAAACATCACATGGTAATTATTTTCATATATTTTTATTGACAAGAAAATTGTAAAACATGACCTCTATAACGGTGGCAGTAAAACATTCTGCTGTTCCGCTACAGCGTCTAAATCAGATTCTCCATATGAGTTCCTCTGTATCGGATCACTACCGGCAGACCAAACTGTCGGCATGTGCGTGATGGCGTTGTCGAATTATGCAGCGTGATGCATGCAGGTAGGCTATCCTCTCCACGTCTGATTCTGGGAGTCTCTGATGGATCTGTATCCGGAAGGGATGCAAGTGTAGACCCTTCTTTAGAATGGCGTGCAGCGAAGTCCTCCGTAGGTCAAAACTGACTCCCACGCCCCACTGATCTCTTCGGGCTCTGGAGGGCAGAATCTGCCACCCTACAAATGACGTTTTTCTTGTCCTCACGCAACGGCTGCTGCCGCCCTGTTTCCGGATAAAATTGGCGTCTTCTCTAACCTTCTTCACCTACATATTCACACAACTCTTAGCGAGCCCCAAATCAGCCCCTACGATGGTCCCAAGCGGCCAGTTTTAGGAAGAGTCCCACAGTATAGCCATATCATATCATATCATATATTATACGAGAATATTAAAGGCCACTAGAATATTAATGGCCTGTAGGACTCAGGCTTATCGAGCTCCCTGGCTGTGTCTCTACTTCAGTCATTGAAGTGAATGGTGTGCTGCAGGTGTGCCCAGTGAGCGTCGAGTCTGGACTTGAATGTGTTCAGCGTGTCGGCTGCAACGACCGAAGTGGGGAGAGCGTTCCAATCGTTTATGATTCTAACGCCGAAGGCACATCTCCTAATCCTGGATTCGGCCCTAGGCTTCCTCAGCTTCCAGGGATGTCCTCTGGTGGGGCCATCAGCAGCAGGCGTGATGAACTTCTCCGGATTCATATCGACACCTCCGTGCAGCAGCTGGTATGCCGTGATCATGTCACCTCGACGCCTCCTGTAGTACAGTGACGGCATACCCAGGATGCGAAGCCTCTCGGGGTAAGGGAGGTCCTTGATCGTTGCGATCAGCTTGGTGGCCCTTCTTTGGACTCGTTCGACTCGTTTCTGATCTGCTCGGTTAAATGGCTCTGTACTGCGTTACAGTACTCCAAGTGAGGTCGCACCAACAACTTGAAAAGGAGTGGCAGCGTTTCAGCGTCAATACGTTCAAACGACCTGCGAATCACAGCCAAGATCTGCGACGCTTTCGACACTGCAGCGGCAGCTTGCTCACGGAACTTCAGCTCGCAGTCGACCTGGACTCCGAGGTCCCGCTCTGCAGCAGTCTGCTCAAGCTGGGTGTTGCCCATGCAGTATTCCTGGTGGTCGCTGGCCCTTCCGACGTGCATGTATTTACATTTCGCGGTATTGAAGTGAAGTTGCCACTTGTTTGACCAGTCAATGGCGGCATTGAGGTCAGCTTGCAGCAGTTCGGCATCGGAGGGGTCTCTCACAGGTCGGTAGAGCTTTGTGTCGTCTGCGAACATTTGAATGTTGCACTGCATCGCATCGGGGAGGTCATTTACATATCATTAGCCGTAGGTCGTAGGTCATTTACATATCATTAGCCGTAGGTAGGATTTCGTTAAAATATATGTATCTACGGAGAACGCCTTCTGGGCATCAGTCTACATCTCCATGTACTCGTTTCATAAATTTATGGCGTGTCATGTTGTTACTCTTCAGCACGTGAAGTTTCAAACATGTAGCTCATGCGGTTAAAAATCGCGAGCTTAAAACATGAGTACACTGTAAGATGCACCGACTTGGCTGATAACTTCATTTATAATCCGATGGAACATAACATTCACAAATGCAGGACGGTTGATGTGTAGATAACCTCAACACTTGATTATCGGGCAGTCGTGCCGGTATGTTTGCAACACATACCAACTTTGCCAATGACTATTGTTCGGCCGGGAACACCGGGTGGAAAGAAGAAGGAAAGTACAGTAATTCTTGGTACAGTTCCTGAGACCACCCACACCACAATGGGTGCCGGGTACAGACTGCAGACATCACTCCAATACAGCAACAGTGCAGGACTGCTGTCGGGCTCCGTGCAGGTCGATATAGACACGGTACAATAAAAAGGTGAAATATCATGGCAGTGAACCGAACACCAAGACCAGATTCAACGAACGAGAGACTGTCATTGGACCTGAACTGACTTTTAGCAGACAGTTTTCCTGAACTGACTTTCAGCAGTCAGAGTCTGTTTTGAGCAGTGAACCTAACATCAAGACCAGATTCAAGGAACGAGAGACTGTCATTGGACCTGAACTAACTTTCCAATAAAACTACATGGTCAACTATGAACTATGAAGTATTCAACACATATTTACCTTTAAATTAATAAGTCTAACACAAGTTAAATTCTGAGTTTCTGACCAATTTCAAAACAATAAGGCAAAGTCAGCTAAAGAGTAAAGTGTTTCGGGACCGGTATGAGAAACCTGTTTCTCATAGCTTCCGTCTTTCTTTCTTGCTACCTTTGCAGTTGCCCTTTGCTGCAAGTCATTCACCTGACCACGCCGGAACAGAGTATCAGCGTCTCTCTCCCCGGCTCACTGACCACAGCGCGGCCAGGGCCACCGCCATCTTGTCGCCACATCTCTGCCTCGCCGTGCTTTGTTAGTTATGTCCGTCCGCGTCACATTGGTTACACGCCACCGCCCATATCCGATACATACCCGCCGCCCGGCGTACCGATACATACATAGGCAAAGGAACAGTGGCGCTGTTTTCTGAGAATGTGTCGCCATGTAAAGCGCGGTGGCCAGACTGGAGCTATATCAGCATAACAGGTCGTGTCTGGCCGGCGATACAGACGCCGGTCCACAGATGGTCGTACCGACACCAGAGCCAGACGGGCGGCACCGCCTGGCGCCCGGCGACAGCCACCGCACAACGGCACAGGGAGACGGGCATGGGGAGACAGGCACAGGCAGCAGGGAGACGGGCACGGGAGACGGAGATGGGGAGAAGGGCCACGGGAGACGGGCACGGGCCGCGGGGAGACGGGCCTTGGAGAGACGGGCACGGACAGTATGGAGACGGGAACGGGGTGACGGGCACGGGGAGACAGACACGGACCATAGACCGTGTCGGCTGGGTCCAGAGACAGCTCTCTTGTCCCTGTCACCGCCACCACCGCCACCAGCTGACGACTACCGGTCACATCGGCGGCCAGGCGGCCCTCGGCGCGGACAATGCACAAAGGGTCCATTATGTCGGTGTCCGGTGTGTGTCGCGGTGGTGAACGTCTGTCGAGGCTGGCTGGCGGCGGGCCACCGCCGGCGGCGGCGGCGCTGACGTGGTGTTTGTCACTGACGCTGTCGGGCACGCTGCCGGAGAAAGTCTCCAGCTCAGCTCGAGTCGAGCCGAGGCGGCCGCGCCGTCACGCGACCAGCTTTTGAGCTGCCGCTCACCTCGTCAACTGGGAGATTTGGTGAATCCTCAGCGACGGCTGCGGCCGCCGGAGAGGGAGAAAGACTCAACAGAAGGACGCTCCAGTCGGAGTTTCCTCACAGCTCGTGATGACTGTCAAGTGTCTCGAGCAGATATAACCGATGTGGCTGCTCGACTTAAAGCACGCTGTTGATCACAGTCGTATTATACGATCCAGCTACCCTCGCTAAGCCGTCTGCCTGGAGAGTCAGCCGTAAGCTGGTGTCGTCTGCTATCGCAGACCCCAACCTGCCGCCTCCCCCTCCATCCGGTGTGGGCGGAGCCTAATTCAGCCCATCTCGTGACACGATGAGCTCAGAGGATAGTCAGCGCCGGTGTCGAGTGCCGCAGCTCCGGCCGACCCGCCCGGCTCGCCTTTCACCGCCACTTATAATTGTATCCAAACGGCTGGCGTCGTTCGCTGGTGCCGTCAGCTCGCTGTCCATCTGCGGACATTATTACCGGCTCGTAAAAGGGCCGCGCGCCGAGTGCTGGGCGCTGAGCCGCGACGATCGCTCGCCGCATCAGCCTGTGTGACTGGCACGATCTGCCGCCTGCTGCCGTGTGACTGGCACCGGCGTGTCTGACGTCTGCCACTGTGTGACAGGCACGGTCTGCCGCCGACTGGCACGGTCTGACGCCGTGCTCTGGGAGCAGAAGAGCAGGGAGCGACTTGGAGCCTCTGCCCCACAGACGGCAGTGCGGAGTGCCATCGGGATGCAGTGTGGCGGCGCGCCCTGTCTGATACCATCACTCGGTGGTCTGCCGCGGAGCTGAAGAACCTCCTGCGCGGCACTGATGGCGGCCGCCGCCGTCGGCCACTTCGTGTTCTGTGGAGCACGCGCCCGACCGCCGTGCGCGCCGCACCGAGCCGCGCCGCACCACAAAAACGGGGTATCTCCGGCCTGTGTGTTGCTTTGCCGCTGACCCAGATTCACTCCTCGGTCGAGCGGCAGCGGCCGTGGAGCGGCGGGTCGAGCTCCGACCGGCCGCTGGCCCCGCCGCCTGATCGGCTGACCGCCGAAAACAGGCCAACTGGCGGCCAGCCGACCGGGTCGGGCCGGGCGCCACGGCAGCACTGCACCACGGCAGGTCGGCGCCGCAGCGGCAGCCGCCGCAAAACCCTTCCGCATTCGGAACGAGCACGGGCCACGAGCCGCCCGCCGAGCACAGGACAAAGACATGAACTCGTTTTCCTCCCACTCGCCGCTGCAACTGCGCTGGAAAGGTCAGCGGAGACGGCGCGCGGTCATGGAAACATCAACATGCCAACAACATACCGGAAACACGGCGCGGCGGTCAGAGGTGGCGTCAGCCGCTGGGTGAGCTGAGCCCTGGCTCTGACGTGACTGATGTGAGACGGGCCGCCGCCCACGGTGCCGTGCCGGGCGGGAACAGCGCGGTACTCCACCCAGTACGGCCTCGGGTACGTGCCGGGGCCGTGAGCCTGTCAGGGGCGCAGCGACACGGGCTGTATCGGGGATGTCGGAACGAGCGTGAAAGATGGCGGGTCCCATCCCGTAGCCTTCCTCTGTTGGGCCACATATATTCACCAGAGTGAGAGTGCATGAAAAGCAGACCAGCTTAGCACTCCTCTCTGTTGTAACCATCGGTAATATATTCATACAGTCGGTCATAAACCGAAATTATGCATTATCTTCAGAGGATAAGGCAAACATATCACCAGCCAGAACCAGCACGGATAGGAGACGTCGGTTAGCAAACGCACGGTCTCTTATCCAACTCCACGGATCGAACACAACGGCTTGCTTGAGCGCACCACCAAAGACGAATGACCTCGGAAAGCGCGGGCTCGCCGGGCGTCATGAATATGTGAGCCGGTGTCGGCGGAGCGGGCGGAGGAGAGGGCGCGATACGCTGGCGCTCGTCCGTCACCGTCCGTCACCTGCCGACAGTCGGGCCCCGGCCCTCGCTCGCTCGCCTCCTCCTGTCCCGTCCCCCCGTCCGCCGCCACCGGCCAGCCTCATACGGACCAAATCAGACACCGGAGAGTAATGCGAGAAATTGGCCGGCGTTTGGACTGCGATCCATCAGATCCATCAGGTGCGGTTATCGGGGCGATGAACAGGCGGGGCTGTGACGTCAGAAGTGGTGGCTGTGGCGGCTGAGGTGGTGGCTGTGGCGGCTGCGGCAGTAGCAGAGGTGGTGGAGGCGGCGTTCGGTGGCAGCTGCGTTCGGTCACCGCCACCGCCAGCGCGGCGGGGGCGGAGCAGCTCGTGCGGGCTGTGACCTTCTACGCGTGACGGCGGGCTGCGGCGTCCGTTTAATGATTACCGCCTTAGCACGAGGATCGCTCAGGGCCTCAGGCGGAGGGCGGAGGGCGGAGGGCGGAAGGCCAGGGGGCGGGCACGCACTGCGCACTACACACGCAGCGGCGATGTGGACTAATTTGGAGCAGCTGCAGACTGCACGGTACAGGCTGGTATGCGGCCACAGGTGCCGTGAGGGTGGCCGACAGCAGGGCGGTCCAAGCGGACGGGTGAGCCGCACTTTTTAGCCCGTCATCCAGCACGAGTTAAGCGACACCGTTCGTCAGCCGTCGTCAGGCTGCCGGCTGACGTCCGTCTCTCTTTCTCTCTTCCCTCCCTCCACTCTGTCCCCCTCTCTCCAGAGGAGTGACGGCTGCGGCCCAGACGGATCCACCGGGCTGGTCACGGTGATCGGGTGGGCGGTCTGCTGGTCTCGTCACCACCGTCCGCCGCCGCCGCCGCCCCCGCCGCCCCCGCCGCCGCCGCCGCCCGACACTCCCCGCCGTGCACGTGTCGTCTCCTGTCGGCGCCGCGTGCTGCGCTGGCTGCAGACTCAGCGCGATCCGGCCGGTGCATCACAGATAAGGACAAAGCCAGGAATTACGGCTGAGGAGCCCGTCATCCTGTGCCGCACCGCATTCCTGCCGGCATCGCTTACATCATTTCCACCGCGACTCGCAGACAACAGCGGACCCCCGCCCGCGGGGCCGCCACCTGGCCGAGACTGACCACCGCTCCTCCATCTATGCTCTCAGCTGAAATCGGATGCTTCCAACTTGACGCGAATGGCCTCCTCGACAGGTGGTGGCTTTGATATGGCGTCTCATACGTCTCCGGTAGCTCCATATTTGTCACTAACGGTGTCAGCCTATCGATCTGAGCGGCTGCCGCCCCGCTGCGCCACACCACATTTCATCCACCGAGAGAGAACCAGAGAACCACCAGCCGTGGCTGGCTCTGCGACCCGAAAAAGCGTGGCCCATGCCACAACACCGATCACATTAAAACCTTCATATCCTCAGGAATTTCCGTTAATCATCTCAACCGCGGCTGGCCATATCCAGGGAATAATAGCGTTACGGTATTGCGTTCGGCTGCCTCAATTACGGTGCGTTAATGAATGCGCGGCGAGGAGTGCGCACCCACCGGCCAGCACCCCGCCCCTGCGCTCACCGCCAATTATGTTGAAAGCCGTTTGTTTAAAAGCCAAAGATCAATGGGATTCCGTCGGTCTTAGGCATCCGGGGCCCATCCCAACGCATACCCGGCGCACAGAGCTGACTCCTGGAGGACTCCAGAGCCGACTCCTGGAGGACTCCAGAGCCGACTCCTGGAGGACTCCAGAGCTGACTCCTGGAGGACTCCAGAGCCGACTCCTGGAGGAACCTGACCGAGCCGATGGCACACCCTACTGTCTACTAAGTCACACGGTTCCCGGCCGCACTCTGGTGACTCAGGCCGGCACCACTTATTGAGGGAGGCCCCGCGTTCCCACGCTCGTCCCGACCGCGCGGCGGCGTGACCGTGCCTGGCGTTACAGACGGGCACCACTTCAGAGCCACCTGACCCTGCACGACCGGCCGCCTATATCCCGAGTCACCGCGGCCGCTGTTCCCATGGCAACACCCGGCGCCAGTGACCGTCCGTCTGCCACGGTGTCGGCTGCCTCGCCCCGGCCCCGCCGAGCGGCTCTGCATCCTCCAGAGGGGCTCTGCATCCTCCCACGCGGCACCGCCACGCCGCCTCACCCTAGCCCTCCCACGCGGCTCTGCATCCTCCCACGCGGCTCTGCATCGTCTCTGCAACCTTCCTCCCACGCAGCGGCGACGGTATCCGGGAGAGGCGGGCGGCTGACGCAACGGGTCACCGGCGGCCGCGGCGGCGGCGGTGGAGGAGGCGACCGCAGTCGACTGTGACGGCCAATGTCGGCCCGCGTGTTGCCGCCTGCCTGCGCCGCGGGCCGCTCCGCAGCCCCCTCGTCCCTCTGTGCTGGGGTTTCCAGACCCCACGCTACTAGTCCAGACTCGTCCTCTGGATGCAGAGTCGGTGCCGGCCGATCCACTTACCGATCGGCCCGCCTACGATGCTAATATTCGTATGGATGTGTGAATGTTTGTTTGTTGTAATGTTTTTAAGTGTATTTATATTTTGCCTTATATATTTGTGTTTGGTGATCTGTGTTGATGGGGTGTGTTTAAGAAAACAAAAGCTGCATGTGTGAAAAAAGGAGTCAGTGCCGGCCGAATCAGGCCAGCGGAGCTGCGGACGATGGTCGCTGCCGCCCCACGGCCGTGTCGTGCTGCTGCTGACGTGTGTAACTGCGTACTCAGCACAGCCCGGCAGACTGACTGACTGACCACGCCCGGTGACGTCACCAGTCAGTCCTGTGACGTCACCAGTCAGTCCTGTGACGCCATGAGTCGGGCGGCGGTTCAGTGGTGCGGTGTCCCGCTGCCGATCCCGGGTGGCCCGGCGCGCTGCGGCGCCGCATCCGTCCTGTCAGTTCATGTTCACCGCGCACAGCCGGGGATTTGCAGGCGCGATAATGCCAGCCAAGGTCGGCCAATATCCTGATTGATTCGCCGACCATTGGAAACAAAGCCACCAATGATCCGACAGCGGTGACTTTCTGCCAGTCACAGTCTGCGCGGGCTGGCACCGGGACCGGGACACGCGGGCGGCGCGGGGCGGGTGGTTTCTCTCCGGTGGTGGCCAGCGACGCTGACTGGTCGGCGGGCGGTGGCTGAACCGGGCCGGAGCAGCCGGGGCACGTTCTCAGCGCGGCCGCGGTGCCGGCCGCCGGCTGGAGAGTCGCTTCCTCGGCCCGCTCAGAGGCCGAGCTGACTCAGCATCATCATCGCACCGTACCGCCGACGTCTCAAGATCGGGAGCCGGGAGACTTAAAACGGCCGCCGCTGTCAGGCCGGCCGGCAGGGACACAGCGACCGTCGCCGTCTTCAGATCGGGAGCCGGGAGACTTAAAACGGCAGCCGCTGTCGACATTTGACGGTCACTGTATAATCCAGCTGACAGTTGGACGGCGCTCAGAGCTGTAGGTGCGTGTCTGCCAGGCTGCGCTGGTGGGCCTGACGTAAGCGGTTACCGATCCGACAGCGGGCTGCGGCGGCGGCGACTTGTGGTGGTCTGCGGCCAGTTCCCGTCTCGCCGCGCCGTCTGTCCGCGTCACCGCGCCGTCTGTCTGAGTCTCGGCTCGTCAGACTGTGAGGTGGCGGCGGGGGCGGTGGTGGCGGCGGGGGCGGCGGTGGCGGCGGTGGCGGCGGCGGTGATGACGGAGCGGCTGTAGGCTGGGGAGGGCGGTCAGCACGGGCGGTCTCTCTCGGTGGTCTGCGTTAGACGGCGTGCGTCTGGTGCATCAGACAGCGGTGTCACGGCCGGTGAGCGAGGTCAGTCTGCGTCTCAGCCCGTCAGTCGGCGTGTCTGCAGCGTCGCGGCTCGTCAGACAGCGGTGTCACGGCCGGGGGCGGGTTCCCCGCGCCCTCTGACCTCCCCCATCCGGTTGGCCCTGCACCCGGCACTAAACCCGACACTTACGCGAGGCTGGCGGCCGCAAACTGCCCAGCGTGGAAACTGCTGGTAGGCTCGGGAGCGTCCGATGCAGCCGGGTGGCCTGTTCGCAGGGTCGTGCTGTCTGATTACCGTGTGGGATGGGTGGTCCGGGCCAGCGGGGCCACCGGGGTCTTAGGTTCGGACGGCCGCCGCCAGTCACTGCCACGCCGCAGCCCAGATGGGAAAATAATACAACCGGCGCCGCACAGCACCGGATAATGAACATAAATGGCTTTAATAGAGAGGAGGCTGGCGGCGGCCGTGGCGGCGTGGCGTGGCGAGGTCGCTGGAGGAGCGGCGTCGCCATCCGGCAGGTGGCGGCCGCGGGCGCCGCCGGCGGTCCACAGCGGCAGGCTTCCCCGAACGACCCCGGGCGCGCGTGAGACGGGGCACGCTCGAGACCAGCTCCCAGTCGGACGCTCACGGGACCAATTATCATGCCAACTAGCAGTGAACGGTGAGCACGGCTCTCTCTCTTTCTCGTCCTCTGTCGGCCGGTGAGCCGCGCTGCCGGAGCATGCTCAGCTCTCGTTTGACCATGCAGCCGAGCCCTGGGGCCGGCCCGGCGTCTGCTCTCCACTGCTGGAGCTACTGCTCTGCCCGTGGCCGCTCCGGGCGGCCACGGGCAGAACCCGCGCTGAACTGAGGGCCGGCGGCGACCCGTGCTGACCCCCGCCCATTGTGAGGTCACCACGGGCCACCAGCGGCGGCCGACACCAGGGTGATCGGCCGCCAGCCAATCGATTTCTGACGCCACTCACTCGGAACTATATGCGCGCCATTGTCTAGGTTTTGAATGCCAGCAATTATTTCATATTTATTGGCAGCGGGCACAAAAGGCGCGCGAGGCGCTGTGCTACGCTGCGCCTGGCTGTGCCGACTTGTGCCTGGCTGTGTCGACCTGTGCCTGGCTGTGCCGGGCTGTGCCGGGCTGTGCTGGGCTGTGCCTGGCTGTGCTGGGCTGTGCTGGGCTGTGACGGGCTGTGGCGGACTAGGGCTATGCTGCATCCGGCCGTGCCGGGTGGCGCTGTGCTCGGCGCGGCGGCGCGGGTCGTGACGAGAGGGCGGGTCCGGCCCGTGTTGGCCCTCTGCCGCCGCCGGCGGACGGCACCGCTCGTCTGGGCCGCCGACCGGCGCTGACTGCAGACAGGCGGGTCAGCGGCGGGCCAGACCAGACACCGCTGCTGAGAGTACCGGCCACAGACTGGTGTTCCGTGGCTGGAGGAGACCAGC
>JARFNR010177684.1:1608-13438 GCA_030323935.1 Semibalanus cariosus
GAGCGGGGGTCGGATTTCGCCCCCCCCCCCTCATCGAACTCGGCTCCTACGAGACGTAGACAAAAACCGAAGATACCGTTTAAAAGCTTTTCAAAAATAATTTTGAAACTATTTCATTCATTTTTTGGCTCAGGTCAATATTGAGATCACCAGAGGTCATCAAAGTCAGATTTTCCAGTTTTAGGACTTTGCTCCAGAACCCCCAAATATCTCGGGAGCTGTGATAGCTAGGAACAAACGGAAGACGATTAAAAGCTCTTAAAAATAAAATAGACTTTGAGTCCTCAAATTTTAGCTCAGGTCAACAGTTTAGGCTCCAGAGGTCACCGAAGACCACGATGGTTTTTCTTCCATTTTTGTTCGTGATTTTTTTATTGGTTAAACATATATCAATAATTTTACCACCATCGTGTTTTTCTCGTCAAGACGTTTAGAAACATATTGGTGTTGACCGGGTAAGGTCAACTTCAAAATTTTTGCCTCAGGCCAAGGTCATTTGGTGACCCAGGTAGGTCATGTTGTACATGGGGCCACGTGGCTCGACGAGGAAAACACTGTGGTGTCGTTCGCACGTCCCTATCTTTCTTCTATCAATAGTTATTGGCAAAAAGGTGTTGGTGACCTCAAATGACCTCAGCTGATCTTGCAGAGGTCACTGAGCAACAACTGAACATGGGTCATTAAGAATGAGCTAACATAGCATGATTCTGAAATAATTTACCTGATCTAAGGCATATTCGCTGAATAGGAAGCATTTGTATATTTTCCCATTTACTTATAATGGGGAGGTCAGGAAATTGACCTGACCTTAGGTCAATGATATACAAAAATCATAGATAAATAAATTGTAGGTACTCATGGTCCAATTAAATCCCGTAAGTTTGAGACAGATCAGCCAAAAACTGTGGCTGTGGCACGACCGCAAACTTTTTTGGAGGTTGTGCCACGCGACCTAGCCTGGTGACCTGACCTGAGATGACACGAGGTCAAAAAATTCAAACAATGTGGGTAATTGATCTTTGCACACCTATGCCAAAAACGGCCGCGCGCGGTGCCGCCATTTTCCCGCTATCTTCGAAAAACATTGAGGGGGCGTCTAAACGCCCCCCCCCCCCCCCCCGGTACGGCGTGGGTTAATATACATTACAAATAAGAAATTTTTACTTTCCAAGTAAAATATTGTTTTTGGAAACATTAAAATGCTTATTTCCCTAGTAAAAAAATTATTTAAATACGGAATTGTATTCTCCGGGACCAGGTCACCAGGTCATGAAACAAAAATCCAACACTGGGTGCCTCTGCACGTGCGCGCGTGCACACCCCTATTATATATCTCAGGAATGGCTGCGCCGATTGCGTTCAATTTGGTGTGTGGTTAGGGACCTCTCAGCCGCCACTTTCCCACAAGTCAGGGGTGGGGTGCCTCTGCACGTGTGCACGTGCACACCTTTTTGGATCTCAGAAACTACTTGCCTGATCGAGTTGAAATTCACCATACATTTCCTTTGCGCTCGCTCGTTCATCGCCAACTACGGCGCATTACTGGTATATAAAATATACATTGCGTCATAAATGTTCCGCCATATGGGCTGACAAAGATTGATCTGCAACATGACATTGGAAAATGCCCGAGGCAATATCTCCGGAACCACTACTTGTATTACGACAACAAGTTTTACAGCCCGCTTTAGCGCCCCAGATTGTCCCGTATGCCAATTTTGGTAAAAAATCCGTGACAGACGATGTCGCCCCTTTGTCGATCCCCATGCAAACACATAGTATTAAACTCACCAGTTGGAGTCATGCTTGCTGTCATAGGTGCGTCGGAATATCGTAAATATGAGAAAGACAGTGAAGGCTGTTGCAGAAACAAATAAGTTCTTCATTGCTGTGTTGTAATATGAATAAAACATACCCAAATCAAGGTAGCGAGTGATAAATGTTATCAGGTAGAGTATCTGGGAGACACCAGAAACACCTGGTGGGAAAGAATACACTGTCAGCAGTGGCCATAAAATGCGTGATAGGACAGATATGTCAGGGCAAGGCAAAGGATAGAGCACAGGGCAGGGCAAAAACAAGGCAAAGGGCAGGCACCAACCAGGCAAGTAACATGGTATAGGGGCTAGGGCATAGAGTAAAGCAAATTGAAGGGCACACCCAGGTGGAAAAATCCTGTAAGATTGGGCAAGAATCTGCGGAATCTTATAAGGTCTTGTAGGATTTCGCAGACAGTCTTATAAGGTTTTGGAGTCTTGTACGAATCATGTACGCTGGTTCAGAATTCTTGCAAGATTTTAGCAGATCTTATAAGATGGTCTGCTACAGACCATCTTATAAGACAGTCTTATAATATGTCTAATCTTATATGATTTTGAAGTCATACAATAATTGGTGGAGTTAATATCCAGGATTCCTGTATAATGGTCTAACTAGACAATCGTGTTTGGATGCTTAACCCTATTCTTTGCGGGCGGCCAGAATTACGTTAACGTGCGGGGGGGGGGGGCCGATTCTGCCGATCTCGAGAACCGCTCGGTCCATTTCGATGTGACCAAACACCATTCGATTCGTCATGACAAGATCTTTATTTTTGAACCCGAAATTGCTTTGTGTTCAAAAATGGGGGGCCAGGGGGCAAACAATACAACAATTTGGGAGTTTTTTTAAAGGACATTGCAGCCAAAGTTTCGAACGATTTTCATGCAACAATCGTTTTTGAGCTATAAATGTACAGGTATTCAATATTTTGAAAGACAAGTACCAAAATGAAAAATCATATGCGTATTCAAGTGATGTAAATGGGGGGGGGACTTTCTGATAACAAATGTGTGCTGTTCGTGATTGTTTGGGACGACATGAACGTCATATGTGGGCATTATTTGCCGTAATTTGTTAAATGTAATATAGTGCACATAAGCGGATCCAGGTAAACAACGTGGGGGCACCATGCGCGTAACGCCTTTTATCATCTTGCTAATTTAAAGTTGGACCTAATTTGAGGGAGGGCATCGCCTCCCATTTTATGTACCTGAGTGCGTCTCTGCCCAAAAATATGTGCAATTCCAGTATGTATGATGCATATTGCATTGAAAATGTTTCTGAAACATTTATTGCACCGCAAACTACGAAGGAAATATGCGCCACACAACCGCATTCGCAACACCCTCCCAAAAACTTGAGCCTGGCACCGCCTCTGCTGAGCCGCTTTTCTTACAACTTTGACAAGACACGTGTAAATCAATTATGAGAAAAATCAGAAAATTTAAAGACGCTAGGTCCAGTAGTTTAGGAACAGCAAGTGAAAAACCACCGGGGGGCAGAATCTGCCCCCGCAAGGAATAAACACGCGCCCTGGAAGGCCAAATCTGCCCCCCGCAAGGAACAAACACGCGCCCTGGAAGGCCTTTGAGAATTACACGCACTGGAGGGGGAGGGCGGATTCCGCCCCCTCCCCCGGCCCCCCTAAGATCTCGCCACCATAATAGCTACAATAACCCAATTTGTAGGGTAGCGAGTTTCTGTAGGGAACTCTGCTTTGCGAAATTTCCTTGACCCTAGGTCAATATCTTCGAGTTCAAATGTGGTCAAATATGGCACAAATTTCCAATTTTAGCACTTTGCTCCAGAAACCCCTAAATATATCGAGAACTATGATAGCTAGGAACAAACGGAAAAATCAATCGAAAGCTCTTGAAATAAGCAATTGGTGTCCCTTTTTTAGCTCAGGTCAATAGTTTAGGCTCCGCTCAAAAAGGCTATTTATGCCAAAATTATTTATCGCAAATACCTTGTTACCTAAGAACGAATAATGCAATAATGTTGACGCCATCGTTTTCGTCTTGTCAAGGCGCGTCAAATCATAATAATGTTGACCAGTTAATAACTTCGAAATTTGATCTCAGATCAAGGTCAAGTGATGAGATGTGTTGGGAAACGTGACTCGACGACTACACGACGACTAAAAATTATAGTTCTCATATTTCCACATTGATTTTTACATATATAAGATCGGTCTATTGGCCTATTCACTGACAAGTCTTGGTGGCGTAACGGCATGATTTCCGATTTTGGTGTGAAAGGTTACCGGTTCGAACCCGGCCGTCGATACCGAAATTTGTATTCTCTTACAAGATCTCATATGACTCTTGTACAATAATCTTGTACGCAAGATTATTGTAAAAGATATGCAAGACAACAAGATTCTTGTACAAGATATGCAAGATTCTTGTTCAAGATATGCAAGATTCTTGTACAATATATGCAAGATTCTTGTACAAGATATGCAGGATTCTTGTAAAAGAATCATATGGGTCTTGTAAGAAAATCGTCCAAATTCTCACATATAAGATCTTGTACATTTGTACAGGATAATCTTACAGGATTTTTCCACATGGGAAGGGCAGAGTAGTAAGGGCAGAGCAGAGAGCAGGGCACAAGGCCAGACGCCTTGAAGGCATAAAGCTGTAAAACATGTGACATAGCTTTGCATCTCCATGACCATGACTACTTGAAGCTCTCACCAAATGGAGGATGGCAGTAGATAGATTGCAGGGCAGGGCAGTGGGCACAGAACAGGACTCAAATATGCATTTCTGTTTTTTATAAGTCCTGCAATAAATTCGGGATGTAATGCGGTACCCCGTCCTTTGACCTTAAATTTGACCTCCAATCTCAAAGGTCACGGGTCTGGTCACGATGAAGGACGTTATATATTGATCTTGTCTATCATGTGGGACCACTTTAGAAAGGATCCCGCAATAAATTCGGGACGTTATGCGGTACCTCGTCCTTTGACTTCGAATTTGACCTCCAAGGTCAAAGGTCATTTGTCACGTGACGGCGACAGAAGTTAGATATGGAGCCTGTCTATCATCTGGGACCATTTTGGAAAGGATCCCGCAATAAATTCGGGACGGTAAGCGGTACCCCGTCCTTTGACCTTGAATTTGACCTCGAAGATAACCTTGAACAGCAAATTAAATGTCATATTTGTGATCAGCGTGCCAGAGTTGACTGTAGGGTAAGGTTTGGGTAAAATATGAATCCATCAATTAATAAGTCGCTGAATGAGTCGCAACCGTGGGATACGGACGTGAGGCAGTATGAAAATGTTGACGTAGTGCACGCGTATTGCACTAAGTTCATATGCTACCACATGTCTGCGTGACGTCATACTGTGATGCCATATTATACAAAACTGACGATGTGTAGGTACACTGCACAGGCACGTAGGCCAGATGGTTCAGGGCAATGGTGATGTGCGGTTGCTTCAGGATGCGTGCCAAATTGGCTCACATTCACATTCACATTCGGCAACACATTAGCGGACTATTGGGATTGGCCTCAAAATCGGTACACAGATAGATCACAACCTAGTGATCATTCTGGTGAAATCTAAGAGTCGCACATTTAAATTAAAAGGATTTAGAGCAGGTAAAAGAGGTCAAGGTCAAACAGCGGACTATTGTGATTTGTATAAAAATTGGCACGCTGCTAGAACATGACCTCCTTATCACTCCTATAAAATCTTAGCGTGGCGCATTCAAAATCAAAGGATTTAGAGCAGGTCAAAGAGATCAAGATCAAACAGCAGACTATTGGGATTTGCATGCAAATTGGCACACTGGTAGATCATGACCTCCTTAATACGCTCATACAATCTTAGAGTCGCACATTCAAAATCAAAGAAATTAGAGCAGGTCAAGGTCAAACAGCGGACTATTGGGATTTACAAGAAAATTGGCACACTGGTAGATCATGACCTCCATATTACACTCCTACAATCTTAGAGTCGCACATTCAAAATAAAAGGATTTAGAGCAGGTCAGAGAGGTCAAGGTCAAACAGTGGACTATTGATATTTGCATCAAAATTGGCACACTGGTAACATATGACCTCCTTATCACTCACATTAAATCTTAGAGTTGCACATTCAAAATCAAAGGATTTAAAGCAGGTCAAAGAGGTCAAGGTCAAACAGCGGACCATTGGAATTTGCATGAAAATTGGCACACTGGTAGATCATGACCTCCTTATCACACTCATACAATCTTAGAGTCGCACATTCAAAATCAAAGGCATTAGAGCAGGTCAAGGTCAAACAGTGGACTATAGGGATTTACATGAAAATTGGAACACTGGTAGATCATGACCTCCTTATCACGTTCATAAAATCTTAGAGTCGCACATTCAAAATCAAAGGATTTAGAGCAGGTCAAAGAGATCAAGGTCAAACAGCGGACTATAGGGATTTGCATGAAAATTTGCACACTAGTAGATCATGACCTTATTACTCACATAAAATCTTAGAGTCGCACATTCGAAATCAAGGATTTAGAGCAGATCAAATATAGGTCAAGGTCAAAAAGCGGACTATTAGGATTTGCATGACAATTGGCACATCAATAGAGCATGACCTGCTTATCACTGTCATAAAATCTTACAGTCGAAAGTTCAAAACAAAATGATTTAAAGAAGACCCTGGACATAGGGTCATGGTCAGGAAGGTGTCGCACCGAAGTCGGGGTCAGGGTAAGGAAGGTGTCGCACCGAGGTCGGAATCAGGGTAAGGGAGCTGTCGGGCCGGGGTCAAGGTGGTGGCGGGCGAGGCTGAGGTCAGAGTCAGGGATGTGTCGGGATGAGGTCGGGGTCAGGGTTACGAAGGTGTGGGGACAAATGCAGGGTCAGGGTGGTGGCGGGCGAGGTTAAGGTCAGGGTCAGGCAGGTGTCAAAGTGAGGCTGAGGTCAGGGGCAGAGTGGTGTTAGGCGAAGTTGAGGTCAGGGTCAGGGAGGTGTCGCACCGAGGTCGGGGTCAGGGATAGGGAGGTGTCGGGACGAGGTCGGGGTCATGGTAATGGAGGTGTCGGGACAAGGTCAGAGTCAGGGTGGTGGCGGGCAAATCTGAGGTCAGAGTCAAGGAGGTGTCAGGGCGAAACTTGCTGAGGTCAGGGTTAGGGAGGTTTTGGTGTGAAACTGAGGTCAGAGTCAGATTCAGTGAGGTATCGGGGCGAGGCTAAGGTCAGGGTTAGAGAGGAGTTGGGGCGATGCCGAGGCCAGGGTCATGGTCAGGACGGTGTCGCGCCGAGGTCGGGGTCGGGGTTAGGGAGATGTAACGCCGAGATCGGGGTCAGGGTTAGGGAGCCGTCCGGCCGAGGTCGAGATCAGGGTCAGGGTGGTGGCGGGCGAGGCTGAGGTCAGTTAGGGAGGTGTCGGGCTAAGGTCAGGATCAGGGTTAGGGGGGTATCGGGACAAAGTCTTGGTCAGAGTGATGGCGGGCGAGGCTGAGGTCAGAGTCAGGGAGGTGTCAAAGTGAGGTTGAGGTCAGGGGCAGGGTGGTGTTGGGTTGGGAGAGGTTGATGTCAGGGTCAGGGAGGTGTCGGTGCCAGGCTGAGGTCAGGGTCAGAGAGGTGTCGGGGTGATGCCGAGGCCAGGGCCATTGTCAGGGAGCCGTCCGGCCGAGGGCGAGATCAGGGTCAGGAGGTTGAGGGGCGAGCCTGAGGTCAGTGTCAAAGAGGTGTTGGGGGAAGGCTGGGGTCAGGGTCAATCAGGTGTCGGGGTGAGTATGAGGTCAGAGTCAGGAAGATGTCAGGGCTAGGCTGTGGTCAGAGTCAGGGAGGTATAAGAGCGAGGCTGAGGTCAGGATCAGGGTGGTGTCGTGACGAGGCCAAGGTCAGAGTCAGGGAGGTGTCGGGCTGAGGTCAGTATCAGAGTTAGGGAGGTGTCGGGACAGTCTTGGCCAGGGTGGTGGCGGGCGAGGCTGACGAGGTCAGAGTCAGGGAGGTGTCAAAGTGAAGATGAGGTCAGGGGAAGAGTGGTGTTGGGAGAGGTTGAGGTCAGGGTCAGGGAGGTGTCAATGCCAGGCTGAGGTCAGGGTCAGGGTGGTGTCATGCCAAGGCCAAGGTCAGGGTCATGGAGGTGTCAGGGTGAGGCTTTCTGAGACAGGGTTAGGGAGGTGTCGAGGCAAGGCTGAGGTCAGGGTCACGGTCAGGGTCTACTATAAGTCATTTTGTTTTGAACGTTTGACTGTAAGGTTAAATGACGGTGATAAGCAGTTCATTCTCTTTTGATATGCCAATTTTCATGCAAATCCTAATAGTCCGCTGTTTGACCTTGACATCTTTGACCTGCTCTAAATCCTTTGATTTTGAATGTGTGACTATAAGATTGTATGTGAGTGAAAAGGGGTCATGATCTACCAGTGTGCCAATTTGTATGCAAATTCCAATAGTCCGCTGTTTGACCTTGACCTGCTCTTAATCCTTTGATTTTGAATGTGCGACTAAGATTTTATGAGCGTGATAAGGAAATCATGATCTTTCAGTGTCTCAATTTTCATGCAAATCCTAATAGTCTGCTGTTTGACCTTGACCTCTTTGACCTGCTGTAAATCCGTTGATTTTGAATGTGCGACTCTAAGATTGTATGAGCGTGATAAGGAGGTCATGATACATCAGTGTGCTAATTTGCATGCAAATCCCAATAGTCCGCTGTTTGACCTTGACCTCTTTGACCTGCTCAAAATCCTTTGAATTTAGATGTGCGACTCTAAGATTTCACCAGAATGATCACCCGGTCATGATCTATCTGTGCACTGATTTTGAAGCCAATCCAGATAGTCTGTGAATGTGTTGCCGAATGTGAATGTGAGCCAATTTGGCACGCGTTGCTTCAGGACATTAACATCACCACCATGAGATGCTCGGCGCATGTCTATGGCATGTCCGGTCGAACAAATTTCCCCTGCCAATGAAGCTCCATTTTCACATTTTTTATTTAATTTAGTAAAACTGTTTTGAATGGATGGATTTCCCAGGTCAGGACCCGCGCTAAGCAGAGCTTGTTGCGCAAGCCCTGACCCCACTACCCGATCGCACAATTCCTGTAGGTCGGCAGAGTTAAGTTTAACTTTCCCACGAACTTACCTGAACATGATCTGGTCTTGCAAATTTTCCCCAAAAGTAGCAAAATTCCGAGAGCATGGATGATATCACCAGCCAGGCGGAACCCATTCATCGTTAAGAGCGCACCAAAACGCCCTGACCACAACTCTCTCGAACACGACGTAACCACGGAGAATGTTTGTTGTTGTTGTTGGGTTAGGGCGCGTAGCAACCACGGAGAAGATATATCTCTTCTCCGTGGCGTAGTGCTGTTGCATGAGCTTGCTGATCGAAATAAAAGCGCCATACACGCCGCGGTAAGATGCAGCCATATCCTGGTATATTATTCCAGATCTGGTTGTGACCTTCACTTTTTTGGTATGTTTTTTAGTCTTTATAATATATTATATAATATTTCTAGTATATACCTACCTATTTCTAGTACATACATGCCATCACTATGATGTGCCGTGACATAAGCGAACAGGTCAGCGTTTAGAGCTCGACGAGAACGGCAAACCAGGCCCTTAGGCCTCTTCAATAGTCCTGTCATATCCATGAGTATGAGTATCCATGAGTATACCAAAGACAAACTTTGGAGTACCCAGTGTTTTAGTGCCCTGGTCCCAGTAGCTTTGAGCCCGTGACGTCACGTCATTTGCCATCTAGCACGGGTAAGTCTACTTACTATCCAGCGGCCTTACTCGATGGGTCAATGACAATGAGCACAGCTGGCACCTGGTTGGCATGGCAACGCAGGTAAACAAACGGAACTTTTGTTGAAGCCGGGTGTAGATCGTTGGCGGGCGTTGTTTCGCGGGGTGGTTCTTGGTAAGTTGTGACTATCTATGGTGGAGGCCAACGATTAATTGCAATGCAAAAGTGTCGAGTTATTCTTTGGAACGCATCTGTTCGTGAATCCGAGTTAAGTTTCTTACTTATTTTCCTGTGATGGAAGTCATGCTGGAAAGGGATGAAAATCGTGTTAACATTTCTTTTTACATTGGTACCTATATCAATAGCAATTTCGGGCTGAACGCGCGGTTGTTATGTCGTTTAAAGGTGTATTTTAGCGACGCTAACCCTGTAAGTTCACTTTTTTTTACAATTTCACCGCACTATCCAGTATCCACTCAGTTTCATTGCGCTGTACTGTCAATGTGCTCAGCCGGGGATTGAATAGATGCTTTGGCGTCGTCACCATAGAGATCAGGCCCCCTGTTGCTAACTTCCAAAGCAAGCAACATAGAGCAATGCGGTAAGAACCAGCATGTTGCCTGTCATGAGAGGAATCTAACAGTATGCAATTGCCAATTTGTTAGGTTTCAGGTCAACGGGTGACCTTCCAGGTCAAGTGAATCACCTAAGATTGACCATGTCTAAAAATTATTATAAGTATAGCGGCTAGTATAACTTCCGAACGGAGAGAGATAGATAGACACCGTAAACGGTAACGTGTTGCCTGTCATAAGGAGAATCCAAAGGCATCCCAATCTGAGTTTCTAGGTCAACTGGTGACCTTTGGGGTCAGGTCAATGACCCATTGTGCTCTGACATGACCTTGACAAAAAGGTCATAGGTTACGATCTGTAGTCGTATACACTTCAAATGTTGAAAGGATATGTATAATTGTTGTAAACTCAGCTACTGAAAAGGTCATTAAGATGCGCCGCATGTGTAAAAAGTTATCCAAGAAAAACATCAGGGGGTCAGCCCCCCGTAGGGCGAGGGTTAAAGTACACGTGCACTTGGATTTGTCCCTACAAATTTTGAAACTGTGTTGACGCCATTGAATACGTGGCTGATCGTGACCTTGATTGTCTAGAGCCTACTCAAGTTTGACTCATCAGACAAAGAACTGACTTGATCCGCTGTAAGGTATTACATTCTAAAGAACCACATGGCGTGAAAGGCATACAGACCGGAGCCAGTTACCGCAGCCGGGTACCGCCCCGCCTAACGGGATAGCCTCGGGCGCGGCGGGGTAAACAAGTTGCGTGTGAAAGGGTTGTGGAGCTCAGGGGTGGCGAGCGGCAAATCGTGGCAGTTTGTTCGCTGCGGCACAGTTGGGACGACCTTTCTAAATCTCTCTTTCCCACCTAAATTAACGCTGCCGATACTCAGGTATCGCAGAAGTTCCGACATCAAATCCAGTGTATTTTGGGGCTTGAAAGTTACTCGGTGCTGAGCGCTGTGACTTTAACCGCACTGGATAGTCCCGCAATAAATTAACTTTGGGAGGGGTGCGCTCGGGAGGGGTGGTACGGGAGGTTGGTGTGCGGTGCGAGTGGAGTAGGTAGAGTGTCCGGCGACGAGCGTGTTCTGCAGACACGGTAAGGAGATGAGCGGTTTGTAAATGGGAGTTTGGATGTATGTGTGGAGCCCCAATATAACGTTGTGAAGAGACAAAATCTTTCTAGAGGAAGCGAAGAATGCCGGCTTGATCCACGGCGAACGTAGACATGATTTAACGGGCCGCTAAGTTTAATATATCCGGGTGGCAGGCGGAGCATATTAGCGTAACGGGGTTTACAGTAACGGGAGGGTCGGTAGCTGGAGGCAGTAAGCGGCCAACAGTTACGCGAGATAATCTCACACCGCCACGATCAATATGTTCTGAAAATTGTTAATGGAATCCACTCTTGATTCATGTCAGGTGAAAATTCGGAGTCGACTCAGCACAAAGTATCTTTAATTTTGTACCAACTATTGTGCACATTTGACAATTGCTTATATTTTAAAGAGGCGATTTCCAGTTAAAAGGAACTATTTGCCACCTAGGTTTGTATTTCATTAATGCTGACATAACATTATAGCAATTAGCATAGCATAACAGCATATAACATATAATTCATGCCATTATAAGTGCCAACTCTTGGCAGGCATGTAGCCAAGGGGGGCGGCGGGGCGGCGGCCCCCCCGCCCCCCGCGAGGCTCGGCGGGGGCGG
>JARFNR010178795.1:0-13425 GCA_030323935.1 Semibalanus cariosus
GCAGCTCGCCTCCGCTGTATCTCAGTGTCCGGAGACCGGGACAGCAGCCACAGCAGCCGCAGCAGCCGCAGCAGCCACAGCAGCCGCAGCAGCCGCAGCAGCCGCAGCCGCCACAGCTGGCCGGGAGGGGCCGGAAACGCCGCGGCAGCTGCGGCGATGCCGTCAGATCCGACACGCCGGCCGATGCCGACTGCTGGTGGAGCTGTGTCGAGTCTACAGACTGCTGACCTAGACTGCTGACCACTGCACTGCAGTGGCGAGAGGTCTCTATCGTGTGTGAAGCGGGGCAGGCGTCGATAGGGAGAACGGAGAGCTTCGTGACCGTCAGAGAATTACGAGCGATTGACAGAGAATGTGTGGCGGGGGTAAGGTTTGGTTTTATACTGCGTATGGAGTTCAAGAGAGCGACAGTCAGGAGAGCGATGTGAGTGTTAGTTGGCGATATGGCTGGCCGCCTTGAGTGAACCCTGTGTGGGTGGCGGGTTGGCGAGGGGAAAACGGTACAAGTAGCATCTGTTGTGGCTGTTTAGATCCAGCGATATAGCAAATGAATAGTGTCATTCTATCTTACATTGGAGACGGATAAAATGAAGATAATCCATATATTGGTACCATGCATCACGTTTTCAAATAATTTTACATCAGCAGAGATACAAATAAATGGTAGGTAGGTAAGTGCCCCTATGGGCATGCCACTCTTCTGAACAGAAGTTCAACTTCTTGACTACTGCCACTCTTCTGAACAGAAGTTCAACTTCTTGACTGCTAAACGGGGAACAATACTTTGGAAACAGGACAATACGTTATAACGACCCGCCATTATTATCAAGTATTTCAACTCCGTGCGTTGACTCGCTGAGCTCAATATATACAAAGAACGGCAAATTCCCTTAAACTGACTCACATTTCTAACTCGGTTGGATGCCACCCCATCCCACCACCAGTTACAAAGGCACACTCACACTGGTGGAGGAGCCCAAATCAGCACCACTGGCCTGACTATTGTCCGAGTGAGTTTCAATTTCCGAGGGCGGGTTACCAACTGATCAGTCCGCGGCGGAAGGTCACCATGGGGTACGCTGAGGTCCTGCTGTGACGCAGTGGGTGGGGTTGGGGGTGGCGAGGAAGGAAGGCTGGGTAGCGGGGGCGGGAGTGCCGAGCACTGTGTGAGATACATCCACGGGTGTCGTTTTCTATAGGTCTGGTAGGGCCAAGGCCCTATCAATAATGTCACATGTTAACATTGGACGTTGCATGGTAAGAATGACTTTAAAATCTATAAAGTTAGCATTGGGGCCCTACCAATCATTTTCAGGAAACGTCGCCCCTGGATACACCCATGACAACCACTGTGCTTTCCTTGGATGCCAAAGTAGTTCTCAACCCACACACTGATTAATCCTTTCATTTCGGGAGGTGTATCTCACACTAGCAAAATTTCAAAATAGTAGAAAGTTGCAATACAAACATCATAGGTACGTACCTAAACTAAAAAGCATACCAATGGCACATCGGCATGGCCTAACGATTTGTATGCAGGTTTACGATGTTCAATGACATTCCAGTAGCTCTACATGTGGGAATGTGAGGTCGGGAGTCGGGAGTCGGGGAGCTGTCGAACGGCGACCTATGCGGCCTCCCCGCGGCGCGCCGCATTTGTAACTCGTCCTCCCCGGGACCCGCGACATGCGCCTCGCGGGGAGCCTCGTCCGCGAGGAATACTAACAGGGTGCCGGGACGAATCACACCGGTCAGAGGGGGAGAGGTGCCAGCTGCCCCCCCCCCCAGACAGACACCTGGTGGGGTGTGGGTTTTGTGAGTGGGATGAGGTATGTAGGATCTAATTTCACAACACAAGGTTACTTCTAGCGTAATGGGAAAGATGACTTGTTATTAAACGGAAACGTTGAATCCTTCTCCCGTCAAATGTTCATTCTGCCGAAGTCTAAGCTCATGGACATCCGTTCCCCTTTGTTGATGCCTGTCAGCACAAAGCCAGGCCATTTCATCGCCCAGCAGGGTGCACTCGTCGGTCGGGTTCAGAAATAATCTCCACCAAGCACTGTATACAACCAGCCGAGATAAGCCTCCGGGGAGGACATACCGTCTATCCTCTGCACCAGCCAATTCCAGGGGAGCTCCAACACATTTCTGCCAAGCACCCAATCGACTCCAAGGCATGACAACGAGCCGAGTCCTACCTGGGAGCACCGCTGTCTATGGGGGAGACCCGCCCTCCCGCTGCCCTCAGCCGCAATGACCGGGTCACACGGAACACTCACCTGGCGACAGGAGCGGCGGCGTGGTTGACCTGACCTCAGCGCGGCTGCTGCTGCGCGCCATGATGGCCGCGATCGAGAAGTCTGTGGCGCGCGGCCGTGCCAGTTCCGGCGAGCTGGGCATGCTGGCGGGCGACATGTGTCTGTCTCACAGGGGGGTGGACGGCACGACGGACCGGGACGCTGCGGTGCCGGCTCTCCCGCGACTGCGGCGCGTATCGATCGCGGCTGCCTGACGCGCCCTCCCTCGGCAACTAGCTGCTACTAGGAGGTGTGAACTCGGCCGGCCGCCGGCCGTCACCATGGCAGCGAGGCGGAGTCGGCGCCGCCGTCAGCCAATCACCGCCCGCCGTGACGGGAGCGGGCGGGGCGAGCGGCGCCGCCGGCCGAGGCCGTTCACAGCTCACCGGAGGTCCAGTGGCCGCGCCGATCCGACAGATAGCAATTGAATATACAGAGGATTTCTCGGCTGACGACTGAGCAGGCGTGACTAATCGTCTGAAAACATGCAGCCCGTGTCGCCCGGTCAGTCGCTAGCCATTAGCGCTGGGCCGCCACCGCCGATTCAGATCGCTCTCCTCTTTCCTCTCTCCCTCTCTCCCTCTCTCCTCTCTCCCTCTCTCCCTCTCTCTAATGGATGATCGGGTTTCTCGCTCCTCTGCGATCGCGCCCCGCGCCCGCAGCGCTCTCTGTTTTTGCCAACCGCTCCATCCTTGCAGGTAGTTAATCGAGTGAGAGGCGAAGGACGTGTAAAACTTCACGGACTTAGGGCGCAGTTTGAATTTTTCGCTTCTTGTGCCGGGAGGCGGGAGCCGAGATGAGCGGCAGATTATCAGGGAATATCGCCCGTGTTTTTCTCCAGGGAAGAAGCGGCATACAGGCGCCGTGTTGCACTGTATTAGAGAGGCTTTGTGTTGAGTTGGGCGTGGCGAACGGGGCGCGATTGGTGGCCACACCTCCCATGGAGAGAGTTCACAGACGCAGCGAGAGCAGTCACACGGCTCACCGGGACATGAATAACTATGAATTATTTTTGAAAGGGATGCTAATTGCATGAAATGCGAGCATGCACTACCGTGCAGAAGGTATTCGTAAGATGCTTTGAGGTACACACATCGTTTCTGTGAGAGCCGGCAGGAGTATCGAATGGCATCTCAGTCTTTTATAAAACAGTATGTTCCTTGTCGCCTGTGTATTTTTTAATTACTATTCTTGCAATTTAGGCAAAAGAGCGCAAGTTTAATCTGCCTGCATTAAGACGTTTTCTCTGATTTGTTTTCTATATCAACATGTCGACAAAAGTAATCATTCCAGCGTCATCAAAAATACCGTAAAACGGATTTATACCATTGTGTCTCTATCCAAACTTAACCGAAGTTCCGTATCGAGATGATCAAGGCGGCTCTTAGCCACTAATGCTTTTTGACCGAGTGTTCTGCAAAATAAAATCCCTCGACTAGACCTTCAGCAATGTTGATTTATTTGTTTCACACACCACGCCAAAGTGACAGACTGCTGACTGGATGCTGAACAACGTTAATTAACATTTTACTCCTCTTCTGTCCCCTAATTAGTAGGGCTTAAGTCATAAATGTATTTTTTTATTTTCTTCTTCATTGTTTTGTTTTCACTCAGGCTTAAAGGGAATGTTTCACCTTTGTATTGGTTTTCAACTGAGATAGCCATTATCTTTGGCTGTTATTGAAAAGTATAGATTACTCAAACCATTTTTCCCAAAGCATAACCGTTTTTAAGCAATTGAATTTTGAATTTGCAAAAGGGGGTCTATGCAAGTGCCGCCGCTGATTTCAATAATGACGTCATTGTGTATGACAATGACGTCAATAATGACACTCAATAATGACGTCATTGTCTTGAATTTATAAACATATTTTCTATAAAGTTAAGTGACTTTTCGAGAAACAAATATCACCATCGTTTTCAGCAGCACTTACTTCATATGTTTGACTAAGCCGGCGTATATTTGATAATTTTCAGAAGGATGAAACATTCCCTTTAACATAAATTATTTTGTTATTTTCGAAGTTACCAAGATGTATAAGTACTCGTTAAAGGAGGCACCATGAGTCCCCATAATACCAGTAAGGCGCCGTAGTTGGCGATGAACGAGCGAGCGCGAAGGAAATGTATGGTGAATTTCAACTCGATCGGGCAAGTAGTTTCTGAGACACAAAAAATGGTGCGCACGTGCGCACGTGCAGAGGCACCCCGACCCTGACTTGAGGGAAAGTGGCGGCTGAGGGGTCCCCAACCACACACAAAATGTGAACACAATCGGCTCAGCCGTTCCTGAGCTATAACATAGGGGTGTGCAGTGTGCACGTGCGCACGTGCACAGACACCCCATCCCTTGACTTATGGGAAAGTGGTGACTGAGGGGTCCCCAACCACACACAAAATTTGAACACAATCGGCTCAGCCATTCCTGAGATATAGAATAGGGGTGTGCACGTGCGCACGTGCAGACGCACCCCACCCCTGACTAGTGGGAAAGTGGCGTCTGAGGGGTCCCCTCACTAACCACACACCAAATTTGCACACAATCTGCCCAGCCGTTGCGGAGCTTTTGCGAGAAAACAGCTTTCAACACCCCTCGCGTGGCACGCGCCATGGTGGAAGTCACCCACGTGAGTCGGCACTGGTCTCAAACAGGGTAGGTTAGATGGGGCTGCTCAGCAAAGAAGCCCAAGGGCGGCCGCAGCCCTGGCCTTGGGGGGGCAACTTTGCAAGATGGACCCCAGTTGGTTTGAAAGGGCCTTCGGTCAGTGCGACGTGCCCTACGTTGATTTTAAAAGGGTATTTTTACACCTGAGTCTTGTTTTTTTACCTCTCTAGGGCTTGTAAACCCTATGGCTTATGCCGGTCTGAAATGGCGGCTTTCAGATGGTCTGAGAAGGTATTTTCAGCCATTGGGTATTCCAAGACAGATCGGCAGGGCCGGAACCTTCTGACCTCCAGAGTGCCCACTCCGACCTACATGCGACTGGAGATAGAAAAGTGACTCTAAAGGGCACTTTTCGACCTCTAGAGGGCTCACTTTGTCCTCGAGAGGACTCGCTGTAGCCTCTAGGGGCCATTCTAGCATCCAGTTGGTCTCCTCTGGCTTCCAGAAGGCCCTCTCTGACCTCTAGAGGGCCCATTCTGACCTGGAGTCCAGGCAGGCCCTTCGGGCCCACCTGGGCTCCAAGTCACTTGGGGAAGTGCAAAAGATATGTTGGCTCCCCCTCATGGGCCTTGGGGGAGCATGGCCTGGTGCCTCCTCCCCCTGCGACCGCCACTAAACACTAAAGAAGCCCGCTTGTCAATCGGACGTGCGGTTACAGAGATATGAGCTTCTCAAAAGCGTCGCCACGGGCCGGGCCGGGCCGCTCATATTCATATTTTTATCTTATACCACGGAAGGACGAGCGAGCGCTTCGAGCTCGCTCGTAATAAGTATGTTTCAAATTTATTTAATTTATAAGTCTTGAAAGCTTTGTAAAATCCGAAAACATGTACCTAATCCCTCCGCTTTTCTTTATTAGACTGATACCAGTTCATGATACAATCCATGAACAAAAATAAACATCTTTTTGACAGGTAAATGACATTTTGGAGGAAAAAAATATTCCCTCTCGACCCTTAATTTCACAAAGTTATAATGCAGTTGTTGAAATAAATTGAAAATTTTCTACAAAAATCGGACTAATAAAATGTTGCCATTGGCTAGCGTTCAGTGGCGTTCCCCACTGCCTGCAGCCTGGAAGACTTCAACCTATATAACCAGCTGAGTGCTAACGCCATATCTCCATTGCAAAAATAACAGTTTGTCCACTTGATTTCCACTACTTACTTGATGTTAACTAATTATTTACTTTTCAGACTAGAGAAATTGGACAGTCAAGCTCCAATAGCGTTTCATGATAAACTTTGGCATTCAAATATTTTGGATGTCCCAGTTGTTTACTATAATCGGAATCTATTTTTCAGCATCCAACATACTAAATATATGTGGAAAGTTTTTAGGGCATCTGAAAATCAAAAATGGGTGCAAGTTGAAAAAGAAAAAGATTATCCCATGTTTGAAAACCTGCGTTGCAACAACTTTGCACCCATGCACGAAGCGTTTGAGTTTGAAATGCAGCCTCGCATTCCTCCATAACATCTCCCCGTCCAGCCAACACTCCCACGCACGTCTCTGTTACCTCCGAGGTCTGAGGACGCCCCGCCAGGTCGTGTCTCGGATTAGAGTGACCTTCTACCTAATCCTGACGGCTGGCTGTCTGACGGTGACGAGGTCAAGATGCCACCACCGGGCTACATACGTGTAAACAGCACACTGCTGCTGCATGTACTGCCATCCTGTTGACCTCCTGGAGGGGGCTGCTGGAGGGGAAGTCAGGCAGGGAGAAGGACTGCTGGGGAAGGCGGCTGGTAGTCGTGGCCAGTGGCCTGGTGCCAACACACCATCACATGATAGAGAGTGAACGAAAAGTGATGTTTTAATATGCTGTGCAGTCTGAAATTCTGAAGCTGTTTAACTTATCCTACCAAATGGGTTTGAAAACTATATTTCATTTAAATCAGAACTGAGTTTTTGTCTCAATATTACATTCTGTTTTATCATTATGATCATTCAAAAAACATTTGCCAATGGACAACGAATCTTGAAAACACAACGGCAAAAGTCAGCAGATGACGCACCATTAATTTCCCTTAGCTTCAGAAGCTAACAGTACAGTAAAACAAACCTCCCACCGGCTGTGCTAGTCGGTCATGGCCATTGAAGTCACCTGCGAGCTGGATCTGTCAGAAGTCTGTCAGAGCGCGCATCAGCTGATCGGCCAGTATCTGAGCCGTCCCGTCAGATGGGTGTGTTTGGTGGGGGGAGGAGGCGGGAGTGGGGGGGGGGGGGCGAGAGGGGCCGGGCTACGCCAGCTGCCGGGGCTGACAGGGGAGGCTGCGGCAGCCTCTCAGTGGTGAGCCGACAAGCTGCCGGCCGCAGCCAGCCGACAGATCACAGCTCAACAGATCTGGGGCAGCGCGCCACGCTGAGCAGCAGCAGATGTGCAGTCCGCAGCCGCGCGTCACAGCAGAGGGCTTACTTTGAAGGGGAATTCAGACACTTGCCAGTGCATTCGCTGCTCTTGGCATCGGCCGAATGTCTCGCTATATCTGTGCAAATCCTTAATCTGCTGGGGTCGTTTATATTTAAGGAACACGAAGAGTTAAGTATCCAGTTTATTTTCTGAATTTCGGTATACCTATTGGTAAATATACTCTGTTAAGTGTAAACCATGTTACCAAATGCAATGTGGCGATAGCATTTTAAGTGTGCAGTTTAGATATAGCACCCTGAGCCTTTCAAATGAATACAATGAGTTATATTACTTCTGAGATATTTTGATGTTTTAGTAAATCATAAACGCAATTCGCAAATAAAGAAACAAATGGCGCATGCCTTTGAATAGATAAAAAAAACAATGGAACAATTAGGCACATCCTTTTAAAAAAGGTGGTCGCTATCTGTCTGATCTTTCCTTTTGTAATTACCTCACCAATGGATATGACCACCCGCAGCTATTTAAATTTACTCCCTTCTCCGATGTCGCTATCTCCCACGCTGTCACGACGTCACCCCATGGGCTTGCTGCTCTCTGGCTCTGGTCACCCCATGGGACTGCTGCTCTCTGGCTCTGGTCACCCCATGGGTCTGCTGCTCTCTGGCTCTGGTCACCCCATGGTCCTGCTGCTCTCTGGCTGCTGAGGACAGGGCGTTCTGTCGGGAGCGACTCCCACACACACACAGAGTGGTGCTGTGTATCACCCAGGCAGCGCCAGGCCACCGGAGATGAAAAAAATGTGAAACGTGCTACACGAATACAGTTTTCTCGCTTGTTGCTAAAAAAAATACACAGAAGGTATGTGCTAGTATTAAATACCTTCAAACTAAGAACCATGGAAGCTTTCGATATAAAAATACCTCTTTTTGCTGTCTTTTACGACACGAATTCAGATATTTTGGTAATAGTGCAGCAGGATTTCGTCATTTTTTCCTCTGCGTGGGCCACATTCCCAGCGTCACACAGTCGCTGCCGTCTGCGACACACAAAGCCGTCGCTCTGCTCCCGTGGCGCTGTGTCGCGACCTGGGCGGTCCGCCCGGCACCGCTCTGCGCCGCCGCGCTCCCGATGGCCGCGGCTGACGTCTTGTCAAAAATCTATAAATTACCTATTGTGGCGACGCCCGGCGCGAGGGCCTCTGACGGGCCGGCGGCCGTCGCCGGTCTCTCTTGGCCGGGTAATCCGTCGCTGTTGTACGTGCGAGTGGCGGCCTGGTGCGTGTGGTGCGCCTGGCTAGTGACAGATCAGTCACCACCACCGCGCCGGACGCCGCCTTTGACGACGCGCCGCGTCGGCAAACACCACCCTCGCCGCCATTGTGAGCGTCGGCGGCGAATTTCACGCGTCTCTCTCTCTCTGTGTCTCCGCCGGTGGAGGTGGCCGCGCTGTCCAAGCGCGCGCAAAACACGGCCGAGGGATCCTCCGTGGCGGAGAAAGGGTTGTGTGTGTCGCGTAACAAGCCAGGGGGAAATCTGGCGCGCTGATGGTGCCCTGTCCGTGATAAATAGCCTGTTAATGACACCGGCTGCCATTACTGTTATCGGCGCGGCCTGGTCCGCAGGGTGGTCCCCGTGGTCCCCGCTGGACCGCCGCGTCGCTTCCGCCGCCTAATGAGTCGCCGGCCGCCGATGACAAATTGGGGGCCGGCCCGGGCCAGGCCGCGCGACACATACATATTCGGCGGCGCACGCTATGGGCGACACATTAAAATACCTGCTGGTCATGGCGTCAGCGCCGGTCCCGGCGGTCCTGGTCCCGGTCCCGGCGGCCGCCGCATGCGCCGGCGAGACAGGCGCGCTGAAAAATGCCAGCTATCCGGCAGCGGCAGGGCAGATCTGGCTCGTGACCGCCGTAATCACCGTCGTCGCCGGGGAGAGCTCTCGACGAAACGAGCTATTTTCGCCGGGCCTATACCCACGTAATGACAGATCCCCCGGCTGGGGCGACCCGACGTTCGACACGCCGTGTTTGACCAATTTGACGAAATTAGCCGGTGTGGTCGTCAGCCGTACGCACACATACCTTCTTCTGTCGCCGGACACTCGTTTATAAGTGCTGAGGACCGTCCCGGCCACGATAACAATCGAACGGCCACCGCTGATGGTGGTGGCTCCTCGGAACTGTTTGCCGCGCTCAGAATAGGATTGACGAGAGCTATAGCGTGTTTCAAGGAGCTCTTCGCCAGCCGACAGCGATGCAGTCGGCCATAATCAATGGTGCGTCGCTAGACGGTCCGTTGTGAACTATATCTTCTGATGATTAACCGAAGCCATAACGCTCTAAAGCTGCACGATAAATATCGGGGACAGTGTGCCGTGATGGCGCTCAATTAATCAGCGTTTTACAGCGGCCAGGAGACATGCCTATAACCTTTGGCGAAGTTTGTCCATTGTCACTGGCCCCGCGGCTACCAGTGAGCGCGGAGTGACGCCAGGCGGCAACAATTGGACGGCATTTACCAGAGCGTCAAACAATAAATTTGCGCAATTTGTTAGGTTAATGCCTGCCATCTGTTCCGGAAGTATTCGACGGTATATCATTGCATTGAAATATCTCTTGAAGTTACCAATGATATATTTTATTGAAACGTTCCAGTGCTTGATCCTTTCTGACTTAGCCTTATTCATCTCAATGAACCTATTGATAACAATTCCCTGAACTTATAGTTTTATATTCAAAACATTTTTATATTATATTTTCATCACATGAATTGGTGTTCTGTCTGTACTGAGAAGTCCAATGCAATTTGTTAACAATATTGGGCGAATATTATCAACATCTTATTAGAAAATGCAAGCATGCATATTTGTGTGCAAAAAAGGAATTTCGATTTGGCACATGAACCCATTCCTCATGACCCCACTTCTAAAACGTTTGCAGTCGTACCACAACCACAGTTTTAGGCTGATCGGTTTCAAACTTGCAGGATTTAATAAGGCCATAGGTACATACAATTTGTTGATCTCGGATTTCTGATATCGGTGACCTAAGGTCGGGTCAATTTCGTGACCAGCACTGAGGTCAACAACACGTTTTTGTCAATAACTCTCGACAGAAGGAAGATAGAGAACTACCCGACCAAAGCCATCCACACAAAACCAAGTTCAGCGAGTGATCCGGTTCACTCCCGTACGATCTGCGTTACCGAGCCGGGCGCGGCCGGGTGGCTGCGTCGTGACCTCCACCCGTCTACCACTCCACACATCACCACCATCACCGGCACTGTCGTCAGCGGTCAGGGCGTCCTCCGAAGGTGCGTCCCGCGACACAATCGACCGCTTCCGACCGACTCACGGCCTCCGCGCACATCCATCAGCACCGCCAGTCGGTTTTGCGTCTCTCGGGCGCGCGAGCGAGCTCGGCCTGTTTTGCCGATGAAGACGCATGACCGGCTGCCGGCGTCATCTGGCGTCATCGCTGACGGCCGCGCGCCCAACAGGAAGTGAAAAAGACGCCGCCAGTTTCACGCCTGGACACCCGGAAAAAGGGTAATTGCGTGCCGCGCGAAGACGCGGGCCTGCGAGGTAGACTGCGCCGCAGGGCACGTCGGAGACCACAACGCTCGGTCTGCGTGTAACGGGTTCAGTTTCCACGAGAACTACCTGCAAACTACATAGCCACCTCTCAGTCGGCCTTCCAATACATCACAGCCGAACCGATCGTAACGAAAGTCCACGAGACCGGCCTGATCACTGACCCGAGTCACGTGCACCGGCGAGTCACGAGTTGCATAACATGCGGCGCTAATGCCGGCGCTCTCTGGGTGTTCCGTCCCGCCCGACCGACCGCCACTGGCGCACCATGAAGACGTCGCTGTGATGCATCGGCGCTATTTGTGACCGCCGCGCGCGCTGATGCCGCCAGGAATGCGCAAACAAATCCGACCTCATGCATCTTGCATGCGGCCAGCGGGCGGTGCATGTCAGCCGGGCGGCTCGGCCGGCGCGCCGCTGAGCTGATGAAGCCACTGTCGACCGGCGAGCTGCAGCTCCGGTGCTGCCGGACGGACGCCCAGCTGTGACCGGTCCGCGGTGATCGGTGGCGCCGCGCAGATGTGCAGCGTCACAAGCCGACGACGGCCACTGGAGGTGCTGGAGGGAGGCTCCAGTGGAGGCCGGCTGGGGATGTCACTGGGAGGGACACAGCTGACCGGGTCACCAGGAGCAGGAGAGGCACGGGAGCACAGGAGCACGGGAACACGGGGGCACGGCTGACCGGGTCACCGGGAGCAGGAGAGGTACGGGAGCACGGGAGCACGGGAGCACGGGAGCACGGGAGCACGGGAGCACAGGATTATGGTAGCAAGAGAGGCACAGGAGCACGGGAGCACGGGAACACGGGGGGAGCACGAAGAATGGAAACCCATGAAGTCGAGAGGACAGGAGCGGGAATTGTGTTTGCTGAGCGGCCTCAGCTTTCAACAATGACAAATTGGCAGGCGTCGTGTTGGACACGATGACAAGAGCTTTCAGACTGTTCACAGGAAGCTTCGGTCGATGCTTTCTTGTGTAAAGGTCAAAGGTGGCTTTCGAGACGGTTTGAAGAATCACTTCAGCTGCAGAAACTGTAAGCTGCAGTATATGCTTCGAGAGCTGCAATGTAGGTCGGTATGTCGTCATGATAAGATAGAGCAGCTCCGCAACGAACCGCGTTACAGCAAGCTTGAACGTGTAGTACCTGATGTGGAAGCGAGGCTGGCATCTGTAAAGGATGACAGTGATGACGCGCCTAATTTTTCACTTCATCATTCCTCGCACAAGTGTCGCAGCTATTTGCATGACCGATATTGTCAGCAAGTAGCAGCAATGAGCCGTTATGAAATATAGGATGCGCAAATCCCAACGTGTCGGACGCTTCTGATGTCAAAACGACACCAAAGATTTTGGTAAGAGCTACCACTGTAACTAAAAAGCTTTTATGTGACCTGCGCCAATATCCTAGGGTATATTTCTGGAATTTCCTATGGACAGTGGACACATAATCTGTGTTGCGTGTAACCCAGTAAACTGAACTACAACTGCCTCTACTGTAGCCTCTACTGGAGCCTCTACTGGAGCCTCTACTGGAGCCTCTACTGGAGCCTCTACTGGAGCCTCTACTGGAGCCTCTATTGGAGCCTCTACTGGAGCCTCTACTGGAGCCTCTACTGGAGCCTCTACTGTAGCCTCTACTGTAGCCTCTACTGGAGCCTCTACTGTATCTCCCCCTGTCTCCTGAGCTCCTCTGCAGGAGCCCGGCCCGGTCAGCGGGTGTCCATCTGGCATCCCTCTCTCTCCGTGTCACTTGTCAGCTGTCGGATCTGGCAGCGCGCTGTGGCCATTCACACAGCATCACGCTATCGGTATCACCATCGGCGCTGCCACGATCAATCTCGCTCGCCCGCTGCCCTCCTGGCGGAATGCCGGCAAAAACCGCCAGATATCTCCATAGATGATCACGCCGGCAAATTGAAAGCCAACTTCCGTACACCCCCTCTATTATGAATGGGGAGCTGATGGATGGCGACCAATGCAGGGTGGGCCCGCTCTTATCGATGACTTTGATTGCCTCCTGTCAGACGTAAATTAAACGATTCACCGATTCGCTAATGCGCTGATTTGCGCTCTGAGCGCGGCTGTCGACCGCGCGGCTTTTTCGTCGCCCACTTCACTTTGATTCACACAAGCGATTGCTTTTTCTCCGGTCGCGGGCGCCGGCTTTGTTTTTGGACGCGCACGTCAGCTGGTCACGTGCCTTTTAGCGGCCGGCGGCTCGAGCCCGGTGGTTTTGCTAGCTCGGCGGTGGTCAGCTCAGGATCTCCGATACCGGGTAGGATAGCGGTAGGACGTGATGTGGGCCCGTCGTCACATCACGTCCTACCGCTTCAACTATCCCCTGTAGCGATCTGCCTTGTCCGCTTCATAGCGGCGATCCAGCCGCGCCGAGCCGCGCCGAGCCGCGCCGGGTCGCGCTGGGCCGCGCTGTTGCGCCAGTCTGACTCCGGTGGCGGCAATCTCGGCGCGGTGACAAGTGGCTCGGAGGCG
>JARFNR010181015.1:0-13420 GCA_030323935.1 Semibalanus cariosus
ATATTCTGTGCGTTTGCACGTTCGTGGTTCGAGTCTGAGCCGATCTGCGGTACCCTGGAGCCGCCCAGTGTGTACAGTGTCGGATACCGACTCTCATAGCCCGGAGCCTGGTGGGTTCAGTGGGGACGGCCTTGCCGACAGAGTGGCAGTCTCGGCCCTCGGCACTTCCCGGGAGCGTTTGCCGCGTAGTGTGTGGCGCGTCAGTGACTCTCAGACGCCAGGCGACGTCTGAATTGTGCTCCGATCTTCCTGCTCAGTCCCGAGTCGCATTCTTATTCCGAGTCCAAATGTCTCCCAGTTAGCTGGAATTATGATGAGGGTTAAATGGCATGCTTAAATGACATATGGTTTGCGTATAAATTTGCCTGAATGTGTGGGGGAATAGAGTGGGGCGTTAAATAGTTTGGTTAATTATTTGTAAATGGAGGACGGTATGTTGCGGTGCCGAGCTTCAGGTTGGGAGGCTATATTTAGATAATAGGCTGCGCTTTATGCCCGCTCTATTCTTTATACATGATGTAACACATCGCCTCCGCTCAGTTGCATCATTGCGCTGGCTTTGCTTATCAAGTATACGAGGTAGTTCGTCTGACAGTCATGAATATCTTATGATATCATCGTGTTATTTCGGATACCAATCCCATCTAACCGCGCCTCAATGGCAGGGGGAGCCACTTTTAACACTGCCGGGATGGAGAAAATAGCTCACGTTCAACAGACTCAGTCCGGGTTCCTCACTGTTGCTAGGCTCACTATTGCCGGGACCAGCATGACCTCTGATCACCCCACTGCCACCCCCCCCCCCTCCCCCTCCCCCAACAGGTCCCATGTAGCCTTCCGATTCTAAGTAGCCACCACTACCCGCTGAGGAAACTCGCAATTAAAGACAATCAGACATGGGGCATAAATATATGCAAATTGTGAATCCATTTTAATCGTGCAGCCAACTGACCTGCAGTTGACGTGCGAGTCTGTACTGTCGGACTGCGGTCACTGGGGGTGACTCCTGCTGCCGTCTGTTGAGTCTGTGCTGTCGGACTGCGGTCACTGGGGGGTGTCTCCTGCTGCCGTCTGTTGAGCCTGTACTGTCGGACTGCGGTCACTGGGGTGTCTCCTACTGCCGCCAGGAAGCTGGACGAGGAACTGGAGAGGGTGGTGACGAAACGGGACGACTATGTGCTGCCTCCGCGACCCCGGCACTCCGCGTGTCACATCACAGAGCACATGGACCACCAGGCGTTCTCACAGGTCAGATATGATACTACATTACAGAACACATGGACCAACAGTCACAGGTAAAGTGTGATGTCACATCACAGAACATGTCGACAACGAGGCGTTTCACAGGTGAGATGTGATACTAGATCATAGGACATATGAACCAACTGGTGTTGTCAGAGATAAATGTGTGATGTAGCATCACAGAACATTTGCATCACCAGGCGTTCTCAAAGTTAAGATGTAGCGTTACATCACCGAACGCGTTGACCATAGGCGTTCTATGTGACGTCACATTAGAACATTAAAAAAAAAAACAAAAAAAAAAACACACATATGGTCCACCAGATGTTTTCGCAGGTAAGGTGTGCTGCTCCGCTGATACAAATTGGCGCGATAAGCTGAATTTTATTAAAAGGGTCGGTTGTATACCTGACCTCCTTGCGCAGCTATAGCTACCTGCATGTGACCTAGGCGGCTTACTATTTTAATCTGAGATGGTCTACGTTTTCTGACTACCGCGTAAACGCTTTACCAGTTCAAAGGCCCGTAACTAATCTGTTCGCCGAACTGGACTCCTCGCATTGCATTCCGGGTCACCATTTACAGCGGATATCCTCAGTTTCGTGAAACATCCGCTCACTGTGGACAGGGTTTTCCGGAGTCCCGAGAAGATTAAAGTCTTCATATGTTTCTCGTTTACCGCGGGAACAAGCGATTATCATGAGTGAAAGGAGATATGAGATAAGCTATAGGGCAAGTTTAGGCACACCTGTTCTCGGATGTCTTTAGGCAGTGAATCGTTTGATAAACTAAGCAGCTGATGGGCAATGCTTTATATACGTAGTATAATTTGTGTTTCACTGCTGTTGACCGTTACCGTGAGGATAGTACCTGGCCTTCAGAAATGAAGCTAATGAAGATATCTTGGATGAATGGAGGATATCTTGGATGAATGGAGGTCTCGGAAGATATCTTTAATGAAGATATCATGGGAAGTTAAATTTAGGTCGTAGATAACCCGTTGATCATTCGGTGTTTTCAGTTTGAGAACTATACAACATTATGTTGTTTTCTATGTGTTTTCTCGCACCGTTTGTATAAGGTTAGGGTGTAGAATGGTTTTATACTGCTATACTGTGAGGTAGCCATTAATTTAGAATGATATAAAAATATTGTCATATGCGATTTGCATAATCATTTGAACGTGTTTGATGATGTGTCTATTCCGTTCATCTGTGAAACAACAATCATGCCTATTTTCCTTGTATTGAATGGGAAAATGCTTTGTTGATAACCTGTTAATAAGTTTTAAGGCCGACAAACTTATCGTGAATGGACACAACACCGTGCTAAATTTATGCTCTCGACAAAGCTAAGACGATCACAAAACAAACGTTTGTATGAGGTCACGTTCTCCGTGGACACCCCAGCGTTGCGGGTCAGCTCTGCCTACTTCACGTCACAGAGGAGCGCCACGCCCCTGAGGGTCCAGTGGTCTGGACTCTGCACGGTGCGCAGGGACAGTGTCGTGATGTAGTTCAGATCCGTGCGGTTCGGCTTCTTGTAGACTGGACACTTGTAGGAGCGCGCGTCTTTGCCCGATGGATTGTTGACCGCGAAGATGTGCACGACGGGCAGCTTGATGAAGAGCACCTTGGGCAGCGACTCCTGCAGCCTGCAGTTCTTCTTGTCCCAGCCAGCTCCATCCAGGAAGAGACCATGCACGAGCACACCCTCCGGCGGCACCGTCTCTACGTCCTCCTTGTACACCTTCAGCACCTCGTTGGCGAGCACGACGGTGTCCAGCGACCAGCCCTTGTGCGCGCGCGTCACCTCCTGTCGCATTGCCGTCAGGAAGCCCTGTGGGTTGAAGAAGCCCGTCATCCAGAAGACGTTCGGCCGCCCCTGGAACACCCACGCATGGAACTGGGCGTTACGTTCGAGCAGCTCTGTGAACCAGAAGCCAATGGTGGTCGACTGCCAGCTGACGCGATTCCAGAGCGCCGGCACCTTCGCGTCGAAGATGTTGTCGAGCGCGTCGCGCAAGTTCTCGTTCATGATGATAGTGCCGTCGATGGCCAGCTTGAGGTCAGAGAGCGTGCGCCGCACGACCGTGATCACCTTCTGCATGCGATCCACCTCCTGTCGCAGGAAGATGTTCATCGGACTGAGCGCACCCATCGCTTGCAGGTGCGCCTTCACCTCGTGTGGCACGTAGTCGTCTGGCATCTTGCTCAGCATCTCATCTGCTTGTCGATAGACGACCACCTCCCGGGACTCGCCGCCACCGCCGCTCGACTCCTTCGGCTGGATAGCGAGGATGGTGTCCAGCAGCGCCTTGGTCGTGTTGGTCTGATACGTGATGTCAGCGTTTGTGTTGAGTCCGTATGCCTGCGGAGCGTCCACTGCATGCAGATCGTCGATGAATGCCATGATCTCAGGGTGTTTCGCCGCACGCGGGATGCCGTAGCCCTGATAGAAACAGTACTCTTCGTTGAACATGGCGTCGCTGAACCAGACCTTGGCGAACGTCACCAGCAGGCGCTTGTCGAAGTCGTCAGTGACGCGACCGCCGTACTGCACCTCACCGAGCATGTAGCGCACCGTGATCCAGCTGACGCCCTTCTTCGGGTCGATGTCGTCCAGGTGGTTTTGCACGAACTGCACGGACGCCGACCAGTCGGCCTGGTTGAACTCGTACGGGATGTTCCAGCCGAGTGGACCGAACTTGCGCCGCTCCTGCACGATCGTGTGGAGGAACGACACGCCGTAGAGAAGCGGCCGCCACTGTGGATAGTTGGTGTAGTCGAGCATCTCCTGTGAGATGCCGTGGTAGGTTCTCTGGAGGCCCGCCTTGATGCCCTGCGGCGGCTCGTTGGTGAACTTGATGGCTATCTGCAGCAGCGAGATGGGGAACTTGGGATGTGGCTCTGTGGTGATCCAAATGCGGAAGCGTTCGTCGATCGTCTCTGTCTCCATGATGGTGGTCACGACTTCGGCCAGGTAGTCGAGACACAGATGGCAGTTTTGCAGCAGCACCCAGCCGCCACCGGCGATGTACTCGTTCATGATGCGGCGCGCGTGGATCTCCTGGCCCTGTCCCATGGACACGGCCGAGCACGGTAGACCCTGCTTCTTCGCCAGTGCCTCTATCATCGGCGTCGGGTCCGACCCGGTACTTAGCAGGTTAACCAGAGGAATTCGCGGCGACGACTCCTTCCATGTCTCGTGCAGGTCGAGAATGATGGGCTCCGTGAAGCGCATGCCTAGCGACTCGCCAACGTACTTGCGCGCCTGAGCAATTGTGCGGTCCGGGCACCAGGAGCGGATCAGCAGCAGTCGTCGGAATGTGTCGAGCGACGCGTGATAGCCGTCCGGGATAACCTCCTCCTCGGGCGCCTCCTTTTCGAACCAAGCGCGCCACGTTTTCTCGGCGTGTGGCACTTGTGTCAGGATGTCGTGGAAGTACGACAGCTTAGAGAGCTCCACCAGGTTCAGCCAGGTGAGATCGCTGATCCAGCGACACGGCTTGGGTGTCACGTTGTTTAGATCCAGCGCCGCCCCACCCTTGATGAGCACTTGGAATTCCTCGTACTTGACTATCCGCTTGTTGAGATCAATCTTCAGTGCCATGATGAGGGTGAAGAGGAACTTATCCACCTCATAAAGACCACGGCAAGTGTATTGGAAAGATGCGTAGTTTAGGAACTCGATAATGTTCCCGATGCGTCTCTGTGGGATCGGAGACTTGTCTGACTCTGCCATGGACCTGTCGAAAATGCCGAGGAATTGTGTCAGCGAAGTCTGATACATGCTGTTCACCATAGACATCTCACATATGTGGAAGTACAAGATGCTACCGCGGGTCGCCACGGGTCGGAACTCCTCTCGCGCCTCGTTGATCTTCAACTCAGTCTCCGCTGCTACTTTGAGCTTCTCGTGTACTTCGGCTGCGGTCTCCTTTGTGTTCGCCAACACGGCAATCAGAGACTCGTCTTCAACCAGCGAACCTTGGGTGCTGGTTAACTTGAAAAGCAAGTTGTCCTCCAGCTCTTTGATCTTGCGTTTGTTGTCTGTGACATCTTCCACAAGCTTGGTTCTCTCGTGCTCTAGTTCTTGCTTTTCTGTACCGATCACGCGTCCCAGTAGCTGATCTTCCAGTCCCTTCATCGTGACGGTGAAGTCGATGATCGAGGCTCTTGCTGACACTTCTGGTGAATAGGTAGGATTACCAAGCTTGGTGGTGATGTACAAGGTGAAACCGCCCATGACGTCCACTTCTTTGTCACCGAGCTTCACCTTAAGCGTCTTACCGGACTTGATAAAGTTCTTTTCCAGCACATTGTCGAGGGCTGGGTCAAGCTCTTCGCCAACATCCTCAATGAGCATTGGCCTCCCGAGAGAAAGTGCATCCTCCAAATGGTTTCTGAAGTACTTGTGATCGAGTGACGATACAATCAGCTCATTGTCCTTTTCCTTGCACTTCACCCAGGTCTTGCCTTGGCTTTGTGGGTCAATGAGCAGTGGAAAGCGGGACGCCTTCGTCACGATAATGCCGTTCTGCGTGGACAGGTCATCGTTGGGGAGACCTTGCAGATTCCACTCGGCCACTGTCGGTGCGTCTGTCAGCTGCCCGATGATACTCAGGTCCTCCGAGCACGGGATATGGCGTGTTTTGAGCTCCTTTTCCCATTGTTTGATGAGCAATGTCCTAAACTCCTGATTGAACGGACCGGCGTAGCTGAGGAAGCCCGTCAGGAGCAGCACGTCGCCAACCAGCCATTCTGTCTGCTGTTTAAACAGCTCCGACTGTGCAGTCCATCGCACCCGCTCACCAGACAGGCCGTTGATAAGTGTCGATGCGTTGTCCATCTTCCGTTGGCATCGGTTTGCGTCGTCCACCAGTGTTTGTTTTGAGGCCATTGCTGCGTCAAACTTGGCCTGCACCTCATCCAGCTCCCTCTGTTTCTCGTCCAGTTGCGCTTGGGCTTCAGCGAGCGTCTTGTTGGCGGCCTCAAGCTTTGCTTCCTCAACAGCTAGCATGGCCTTAAGAGGCAGAACCTCCTTGTTGATTCCGAAAAACACGGCCATAGCCAAAGTCCAGGATAGCAAACCTGCCACGTTACCGCAGACTTTCTTTGCTCTCTCCAGCGTATAGTCCTCACTTCTAGAGTAGGGTTCCATTAGCTCCACCACCTCGTCGTTGATTGTGTCCTTTGGAAAATGCTTCAGCATGAATAGGAACTGCGTATTCGACATGAGCTTGAGCGCGTCACCCCACGAGGGCTTAAGACAGGGCAGGTCCGGGTCGGGAACGACAGGATCAAGGTGCTTCTGGAAGAGAAGCAGCGCACAGTCCATGATGCGCATGATGAGATGCGGTGGCTTACCGAGCTTCCTCACAGTCGATATGTCAGCGCCGGTGATGGTGTCGAGTGCGCGCTCCGCGTCCTCCAGTGCTGGCCGTGCCGCCTCCAGCTTCTCCATGGCGAAACCTTTTGAGACTGCGATGCTTTGTACTAACTGTTCAGCAGCATCCTTCACCACCTGGACCTCAGCCTTTACCTTTTCTGCAGCGCTGGCAGACTGCGTCACCTCTGCCAGCACCTTTTCTGCCTCGGCTGAAGCGATCGCCAACGTCTGCGTCATCTTTTCCAGCTCCACGGCTAGCTCGTTAATGCTAACCGTGGCCTCGACCAGCTTGGTGAGTCCCATATTCATTCGGCGTGCCAGCTCGGCGATCTCCTGGTGCTTCTGTGTGTAGATAGCCTTGTAGCCGTCGAGGAAGGAGAGGTATGACTTTGGTGTAACGTGTGTTTGTCGCCGGAACCGGTCAAAGTATTGTACGCACAGTTTAGCCACTCCGTCGTGTACCATGCCCATGCTCTTCATCAGCTCCTGTTTTGATTCTGGGGTGCATACGATGGGGTGGATTGAGATGAAGTGGTTCGAGACAGCGACCAGCGCATCTGGTGGCCAACGTGAGAACCAGTCCATCGTGCAGCCGGAAATGAGGCCGGGGAACTTCAGCGCTCGCGATCGGAATTTCTCGCCCACTGGCGAGAAACACAAGCAGACGTGGATGTTGTTGCGGGCGCGTGAGATAAAGAATGTATAGAGGTTGTCGGGCGTGGGTGGTGTGCGCGGCTCGACTTTCTTCATCACTGGGATCAGCTCATTGACAATCTCATCCATCTCGTCACGGGCAAATAGGTTTGATATTTCACCTGTGCTGATCATGTTGTTCAGGTACTCTAGGAAAGACTCCTCCTTGATCTCGTTGTCGGTAAAAATGAACGTAATTCCTTTGCCATCCTTGCCGGCGACACGATATAGGATCTTGAGGTCGTCCATGAGGTTACTGGCGCCATACGCTCTAGTCAAGGTGATCTGGAAGGTCTGATAGCCAGCGATGAATGAGGCCAATCGAGTCAGTGACTGCTTACCACTGCCTCCAACACCGACGAGTAAAACATTTCCGCGGGGCGTGCTTAGCACTCGGGATATTTTTACTAAGTGAACCATAGCGTCGACAAAGAATACCATGTCCATGGAGGCGCCGCGAACAGTCTCGTTGTATTGATCCTGGAACAATCGCAGTCTGTGCTCCAAACTATCGAAACTTTCGATTGCCTCGTACACATGCGGCGTTTCTAGTTCAAAGTCATCTGGCTCCTCGCCAGTGGGCTCTGGTGCGTCTCGGAGGAAGTCCACAAAGTAGTGGTCATTCTTGACGACACACGCCAGTTCTTCAGGAAGACTGTTGTTCGCGACGATCTGACAAGCCTCCTGGAACCACTGTTTGTCGGGGTCATTCGTGAACCTGTCCGCAATCGCCCTGATGCATTCGTGCTTCCATACCATGAGAATATCTTCTGGCTGCCGCATCACTTCTGCCTCCACCTTCAGAATGCCCTCATATATACGTGAAAGGTCGCGAAGGTTGAACACGTAGTGGAACTTGGCTGGGGTCGGCAGCATCTTCACTTTCGTCATCTGCCAGAGCGTTCGTGTCATCGGCACGATGGTTGGCACAAATTCGACGATGTTCTCAGGGAAGCGTGATGAACAGAAGTAACCCGAACTGATAACGCGGAACACCTGGTCCATCGAGTTCACGGACGGCAGCGTACAGTTGAAGATAGAGAAACGTCGCTTGAGCCGTGGTGGGATGTCATTGCGACCTCCGCCAGGGTGGATCATAGCCGCCAGGTACTGCGTGTCGACAATGTGCGTGAAGTCGCCGGGCTTCTCGAGCGAGTAGAAGCCGTGCTGCTCCATCAGCTGGCGTACAATCTCGTTGCAGATCTGATCGCCCCACTCGTTGATGTCCGGCATGTTGATATCGTCTATGAATACGGTCATCTTGCGGCCATTGGGCGGACCGTATGTGGTGCCCATCCGCTTGTCCACAAAGCTTTCAATGGTGCGCTGGTACATCGTAGGAGTAGTCGCTGACGAGAAGTTGATGCATTTGTAGATATGCTCCTCTGGGTTCAAGTCGTTCAGCACGGACTTGACCATCACTGTTTTGGCTGTGCCTGGCTCTCCTATCAGCAGTGCACACTTGTTCTGCTTGGTTATTGTGTTGATGAGGAAGTTTGTGCGAATGTTGTCCACGTTTGGCACTAAGATGCTAGAGAACTCTGGCACAGAGTCAGTTGGGTACACGTACTCGCTCACGTAGTTTCTCCAGTGCTCCCACTCGCCCTTTGCATTCACAGTAAATTCAAATATCGTTTCACTCTCGTTGCAAACGGGCCAGTCGAGTTTGGACTCGTGTGCGCGCACAAACTCTTCCATTTTAGCGCGCATGTCCAGCTCCATTAATGCACCCAAGCTCCACATAATCGAGAACAGGAACAGGCGTTGCATTTCCTCACGGGGAAGTGGACTTGACTTGCCCTTTTCCTCCTGCTCCATGATGAGGCCTGTGAGTAGGTCGGTCGACTGAGTGATGTAGTTAGCTTCCTGCACAAACATCTTGCTGACGAGCTCCTGGCGGACATAGTTGATAAGATCTTCAAAGATGGAGTCGTAGAAGCCCCAGAGCATCTCTACTTCAGCTGTTGGTCGCGTGTTGAGCCATCCTTTGAGGATAGGTTTCCAACCGAGTACCGATGCGCTCATGAATACCATACCCATCCGCGAAATGGTGGCCGGTGAGGCGTTGTCGACGTTGTCCGGCTCGAACAGCAGCTTGCAGGTAGGTGCCATGGTGATGCGATCGCCGTTAGCCAGTGTCAGCGTCTTGTTGTCGTCCAGCACCGAGTTGAGGTTCTCGATCCAGACTGCGTCCACCGGTCCGTCTAGCACCAAAAATATGTTCTCACCCTTCTTCACCTTGTGTGAGCGCCGCCAGAGCGTAGAGAAGATACCGTCTGTCCAGTCGTTAGTAGCCACGTCCAGTCTGCCGAACATCTGCGGCGCCGTGATCGCCTTCGGGTTCATGCGCATTTCCCTGTGTGGCTTGCCGTTCTCTGTCATGGCTTTCATCAGCATGTGGATGCAGGATGTCTTCCCGGCGCCAGTCGGACCAAGTGTCATCAGTCCGTGCCGCACAAGCGATGTCTCATAAAGCTGGATCAGCTTCAGGTTCCACTGAGGATGATTAACCAGTTTGGCGATATGTACCTGGTTGGCAATGGCCTGCATCAGCTCGGCGCGAACTACCTTGTCAAGCTGAAGTCCAGGGAAAAGATCGTTGATGAGCGACAGGAAGAGTGGCTCGTCCTCGTCGACAAGCTTAGAGACGTTCATGTCGCGAAGGACACGCATCACCACCATCTCTTCTGGCTCATCGGGCCGTGATCGTTTCTGTGAGCCGAGTGTCCGCAGCACGGAGAGGATGTTGCGTAGCCCGAAGTCATAGTGTACTTGTTTGCTCAGCTGCTCTTCGCATAGCTTGTAGAGAACGAAGAACTTACGGGCCAGATTGATGTTTTCACGGAAACCGCAGGAGGCCAGTTTGACTCGCATGATGATCTGTCGGTCAGGCACCATCATGGCCACCGTACGGAACTGAATCTTCAGGTTTTCAGGTAGTTCTTGGCGACCAGCGTAACCCGGGTTCATCGTGATGATGATAGTGAACTCTGGGTTGAGCGACACATTGTCGCCGTCACTAAAGATGAAGTTGGTCTTCCGTTCCTTGCGGGCGTTGAACACGATATGGATCTGTTGTGCAGCGACGGACAGCACTGGCAGCTCGATACGGTTGAATTCGTCGAAGCATCCCCAAGATCCAGACTGTGCTAGTCCCTTGTAAATACGACCTAGGCCACGGAAGTCCATCTGGTCAGAACAGTTGAAAACCACCACGTACTTGCCCAATGCTTTCCCCATGTCCTTGGTGGTCTCTGTTTTACCGGTTCCGGCCGGGCCAGCGGGTGCTGATCCCATCGACATGCCGACAGCTTGTGCGATAGTGATGTAACACCTGTCTGTCAGCGGTGTGATCACCAACCGGTCCGTGCAGCCCAGGAATTCGTTCTGATAGATAAAGTCGATGTCGGTGATTTTCACCAGACACAGGTCCTCGTCGTCCGCGAAATAGAATCGCGACTGCTTAGCCCACTCGAAGTCGGTGACGGACCGCACGTGCATCTTCACGATGCCGTCGAAGATGTCGCGCTGGTGGACGTGGATGGTGATCAGGGTCTCATACTTGATTCTCTCGATTTTGGTGAGATCCTTGGTTGTCATATCGATGAGTTTGTACAGGATGTTGAGGAACATCTTGTTGGTGTCGGGCATGATGTCGCGATCGTACTTAGCATTGTTCAACGCGACCTCGGCATCTTTGGTCCAGACTATCTGCAGTCCGAGCAGACCCACTTGGGCCGGAAACGTGTCCAGGAACGTCATGATGTCGAAGTCAGGGTCGATGATGTTCTGATACGCCGTGCGGATGACGCTGTGCAATGAGCTCTGCTGTTCATGAAGCAGCTGTCCTAGCCATGACTCAACATTGCCTTCGCATTTGACAGACTTTTCGAGCTCGATGCGTTCATTTTCTCTTGAAAGCACGGCTACGATGCGGTCATAGTCTTTGGGATGGAACTCGACGTTAGCAACGTTTTCGAAGATTCCGAGCAGGTGCGCCTGAATCGTGTGTGGGTCAGACGCCTGGCCCAAAATTTCCAGCAGGGACGGGTCAGAGATGAAGAAGAACCGCGGGAACACCAGCCGCTTGCCTTCCAAGTACCCGGTCAGCGATTTTTGGCACACCTCCAGCTGCTCAAGCAGATGCGGCAGCAGCTGGCCGAGCGTGTCGTCGCCGACGCAGCATTCAACCGCATTGGGGATGTCGTGACAGCGTGTCATGATGCGTACCCACGACTTGTCGATGGTCTGGAAGCGCTTGGCCTCCTTTGGTAGCTGCTTGGCAATGTCACCGCCGACGAATACAGCCTCCAGGTACACCCACAGGTTTTGCACCGTCATCCAGCTCTCCAGGATCTCACTTGTGTTGCTCAGGTTCTGCACCCAGAGCTGGATCGTCTTCTTGTACGGCGCGTTGTAACGGTTGCTGAGCAATGAGCCGAGCACCATCAGTGAGTCTTCCATCAACGCTGTGATATCGGCTGTGTCCTGGCCCTTCAGTAGCAGCTCGCCGCGACTCTTGAATTGCGCACAGGCGAGGTCGTGCAGAGCCCATTCTGCGATCACGCCCTTCAGTTTTGACTCAATGTCCTTTTCTTTTGTGGCTCCGATGCAGATGTCTTCGATGTCCTCCTTGTATTTGAGCAGTGGGGCTTCCATGACGTTACGAAGCATGAAGCTGTCCGACTCGGGTTCGAACGTGCAACCCGTAAGCGTGGCGATGCGGTCCCAGTGGCGCTCCATCATAGACTTGTTAGCCATCATCTCGAGTAGCGGACAAGTCTCGTTGAAGTCGTCGATGCGCTGCTTCAAATCTGTGTACGCCGGCCACGTCTGTAGCGCCTTGGGCATCTTGCGGCAGCGGTTCTGGAAGTCAATCAGCTCGGCGTTGATCTGCTCGATGTCGAGGTCGGGCCAAGCGGTATCATAGTAGCTGTTAACGCTTTTCATCACCTCATTGTACAGACCATACAGTTTCTGCAGCAGGTTCAGCTCCTTCTTTGTTGTGTGCAGACTCGGGTAGTTGCTCTCGACGAGGCCGAACAGCGCTTGGCCAGCAGTGTACACCTGGAATTTGTGCCAGAGGTCGTCGAATCGCGACTGGAAGAGTGCGAGTCTGTCACTGGCCTCCTGTGCGAGAATGCCTACCTCCATCGGCCCAGCGATCTCGTACTGCTCATCGAACTCCGACAGGTCGCAGACAAACTGCTTGATAGAGGAGATCAGCTGATCCTGCTTCGCGCCCTGCACGCTGCTGAGGTAGTCCTGCATGGCTATCGACTGCTGGATCAGCTTCTCAAAAGAATATCGCAAGCCGTCTACCTTCTCTGCTTCCTCCTTCGGAATCGGGATTTCGTACTTGTTGAACAGGGCGTACGCCTCCTCAATTGGCCCGAGAAGCATGTCCATCTCGATCTGTCGTTCGCGTACTGTCTTGAGACACTCCATGGCGTTCCGTACGTCGTCCAGGTCCTTGATGGGCTTGGAGAGTTGGTGTGAGTTCTCCTTGAAGAACTCGGCCACTTCGTCGAGCTTGGCGCTGTACTCCTGGTGCAGACGGCCGGCGTAGGCGCGCATCCAGGCATCGATCTCCACCGTCAGAGACAGCTTCAGCGGCTCGGTGGACAGCTGCAGCGGACCGACACGGTGCGCCGCCTCCATCGCCTCTACCTGAACAGCATACATAGAGAAGCACATAGAGACGGCTCCGGAGAACAACAGGGTGTTACCATAATGATGAATGGTTGACTAGATTTTCATAGAAATGTGTTTGATACAAAATACCATTTGTATTATTTTAAAGGCCAGGGAAATGCTTCAAATATGTCAAGTGATTAAAAGTCCTTAAAATAAAAGTTCTGCTCATGATGTTCGTTAGGCCGTGATGTTAAAATAAAGCATATGATACTTCATCTTCCCTATTTGCTTAAGCTACCTCATAATCTGCTATCTCCTATACTCGCATGTTTAGGGAACGGGTGCCCTAATGTAAAGGTAAGTCTTTAAAATCATTGTTTGCAATTTGTAATGTTAAATTTAGAGAAGTTAGTCATCAGCATGTGGTCTTCTTTATACTGGGATCACAAAAGTTACT
>JARFNR010184346.1:0-13395 GCA_030323935.1 Semibalanus cariosus
ATAAATATTCGACGAATTGCGAACACCTCAATAATCGAATTTCAAAAGTTAAAATTTCAGGCCTGAGAGGGCCCATTCCAGGCGTGAGAGGACCCATGCCAGGCCTGAGAGGGCCCATGCCAGGCCTGGAAGAGTCCATGTCAGTCCTGAAAGGGCCCATGCCAGGCCTGAGAGGGCCCATGTCAGGCCTGAGAGGGCCCACTCCAGGCCTGAGATGGCCCATGCCAGGTCTGGGAGGGCCCATTCCAGGCCTGAGAGGGCCCTCGAAAGGGTTCTTCCTCATTATCATAGGGCTCTCTAACAGACTAGGAGGGTCCTCGTATTGTGTGAGAGGGCTTTGGATCCGCTTCTCTCATGGCATTTTACAACAACATAAAATGACGGCCGCCAGACCGTGTGGTTGCAGCCGGGCATAGGGGGCTCGGCAAGATCTCCCGAGTGCAGGAACACCATTTGCACCCCCTGGCTACGCCTCTGGCTGTATGTCACATATCTGCTTTTAAGTTGAGGGTCTGACCGACAAGTTGAGGGGGCTGAAACTTCCTCAGCTGAATAAGATCCTACACCCCTGAATGTTCTATTATACCTCTATTTCTCTATACAGAGAAGAAAATGGTATCTCATATAGTTTAGACAGTACAATGAAACAACCGAAACCAAACGGCTACCGAAAATGTTTTATTGGATGGATGTTTATTACCAATCTGCAACAATGACGTTTGCATTGTAAGGATAACGACGTTGTTTGCGCCCATGGCAGTCGTCAATTGTTATTTGTTTTTCAAATCCGTTGATGCGAGAAAGAAATAACCAATCTATGAACACTTCAGCCCAGCAACACTGCTTGCAACAATCCATGTCATGTTTGGGTCATTCGCGGATCCAGAACAGTAGTTTGGTGGGATTTGCGGCAAATTCCAAGAAGTCGAACACAATTCTTAAAACTCATCGAATTTCGCTTGCCTATGCATTGATAGCTGATTTAAAACAAACTTTCCTTAGTAAAAGTTGCTTATATTTTCTTCTACATCAGAAAATGTGGCAATTTTGCTCCGATTTCAGTTTTTTTTTTTTTTTGGGGGGGGGGCATGGCCGCTTTGCCCCCTGGATCCACTAGCGCACGACCTGGACCACGGTCACCAGCCGTCCGGTTCCGAGTACGGCCTAGAGGTGCAAAAACGTACAAAAAGATGGGTCGGTCAGCCCACAGGGTCGCAGGATACGCTGACCGCCGGCGTGGAAGACACGGCAGAACCACCCGCGGGACCCGAACCAGGGTAAATACAAACGCTATTTAGAGCTAAAAACGGATATAATTTCATAAGAAGGTTCTAAATGATTTTTTAGGCAACCTTAAATTTGGTTTCCGTCCGAAATATTGATAAGTGCAGCTTCTGCTTGTATTTCGTCATCTCGGGAATCAGAGGACAAATAAGCAGTAGGCCTGACTTTTTATTGATGCAGGCCAGGCTCTTTTGGGAATCTCAAGCTCCCTGCAAGACATCCCTAGATACACACGCACAGGCAAACGTACGGCGACTTGAACTTAGTAAGGATAAATGGGATATACTATGGAAAATTGATAAATAAAGAACATCTGTTACCTGCATACTAAAGGTTGTGATTTGTATTATACATCAGGTTTTAATACGAGAATGTCTATGAATTTGTGCATCATTTTCCCCCCAAAAATGACTGGCACTATGCACAAATTATTTGCATTTTTCATGAGTTTAAATCTCTCACATGCGTAACATGCAGTCAATAACATCCAAACCATGTTCTGAGCTGTTTATGTGTATTATCATGTTACTTAAGCCAACTCCAACACCCAGAAGACTTATGATGAACATCTAAGCCACCATTACAACCATGCATATGACACACGACCTGATCATTATTTTGTTGCGGCTGTGACGCCGCCGCCCAGAAGCATGCTGAATGATTGTCGCGTTGATGATGCAGTATGATGCCAGCTTTAGCTGACTAGTTTCCAACTCAAAACCACTTGAATGCATACCTCATTAAAGCTAACAAATATCACTGAACGAAAAGGCCCTGTGCTTTACTAATATCCCAGCCAAGCAGTGTCAGGTCGATTAACGCAAGCACAACCGCCAGAAGAACATTGGCGTAATAGCGGAAAGTATCGTCTTTGGATCGTGTTTTTGCCACTGACCACATGTTATTCCATAACGACGATGAGCTCTTTGTTAGGAATAGCCCGCAACCCTTCAACATCATTGAACCTAGGGCCAATAATGTTGGCCTACAGGCTCTCCATATTGGTCTCCAGGACTTCAACACCCACCGAACAGTGCTCCAGCGCACGTTCAGATTCTGACGAATCCAGCGACGTGCCCACTTTTGATAACCAGCTAAATCCGCATAGTGCAGTGCAGAATGAACGTGCCGTCAGGTGGGAGGCCTCTGCACCAGCGGCCTTTGCTTCCTTTCATGGTCCCACTTTCGCTCCCACTGGTCCACCCACGAATCCATGTCGAGATTGTCAAGGGCGGAGGCGCCCGTGCCATACCGCGAGTGCGAGTGGTTGCGGCGTTCGGGCGGCGCCAGCTCGCCGCGCGGCATGCGAGACACGAGCACGAGCGGCGCCTTCCTGCGACTGTCTGAGGGCCAGCGCTGCTGACTCGGCGACCGTTCTTGCGCGCTGCTGTGCCTCCTCTGCTTTCCGTACTCCCTGGCGAGCCGCTGGTGCGTCTTGATGTCGGAGGAGAGCCGCTGGTGCACGCTGCAGTCGCGGCGCGGCATTGGCAGGTCGCGGTCGAGCGAGAGCGACGCGCGCTGGTGCTGGTGGGAGCCGCCGTGGTCCGACGGCGGCCGGTAGGCCGGCAGGTCGATCAGAGGGTCAGCCGGGTGCCGTGCGCCAAGGTGGTTCAGCGCCTTCCTCCGCACGCCATCCAGCACGGCGCTGCGGCCGTGCTGATGCTCGGTGGGCGCCTGCCACGCGGGGTCCAACGCCTGCCGCTGTTGGCTCCTGGCACGCCGCCCGCCACGCTCGGCCCGGCGTCCGGCCCTCTCTTCGGACGGATCACTGCCGCTGGACACGGCCAGTAGCCGGTTGATGTGATCAAGAACCTCGGCCTGCTTCCGCGAGCGACGCATCCGCCTCCGCGCGTCAACGCTCTCGCGCTCCGGAGTGGCGTAGAAGCGCTCCAGTGCGATCTGCTCGGCGGCCTGGCCAGTGGTCAGATACCGGTTCCACTTGTCGCGCTCGCCGCGCCGCGGCGGCGCCCAGCTGTAGCTCGGGGACCAGTCCGACCGGTCAGAGTCTTCGTTACGCGCCTCAGCAGTGTAATACGTGCCGTTCGTAGGGATAGGTTCGACGTAGTCGGGGTCGTTGTGCTCGTGGAGGTAAACGTCCTGCCACGGCTGGCCCGATTTGATGTACTTCTTCCAGTCCATGCTGGAAGAGGCGCTCCTGCGACCGCTCCGACTTCTGTGCCGCTGGGGTTTGAAGGTCGGTACGAAGCTTCGAGTCGGGCCCGGGGCGGCAGCAGTGGGGAAGGACGCCAGCGGGGAAACTGGCGCAGGTGACAGTGTTCTCTTGGTCACCTCCGTCCTAGTGATCTTTTTCTCGGCGTGCTGCTGACTGCGGAGCGTAAACAGCTTTCTCTCACGAGGAGAGATAGAATGGTGCCTCTCATTCTCTCTCGGGCTCTGCTTACGCATTGCAGCCAGTTGCTTTCGCTGCACGCTTGCTCTGTTATCACGAGGTTTCAGCTCCAGTGGAGGAGGTCGTCGTGGTAAAGCAAACTTGGAATCTTCCGACGACTCTTTGCAGTCAAGCATGTCGACTTTATCAAATGAAGGCATTCGTTTCAATGTCGGTGATGTCTTCCTAGCCCTGCCGACGATATTCCGTGATGGACTTATTGTTCTCTCGACGAACCCTGTTTTGTCAGTGGCATCTTGCCGTGACCGTGACCTTGTAACCTCAGGCTGCCCTGAGGTGATGCCTGTGGCACCCTCGGCAGTTTTGTCTTGGCGCACTGGAGATAAAGAACGGCCAGTGGCGGATCGGCTCGGGGATGCACTCGCGTTCTGAATAGGAGGCTTGGACGTTATTTTTTCAGATGCTCCATTAATCCGACGCGATGGTATTGGTTTCATTGAAAATGGATTTGCAAACTTGCCTCCAGTTTCGATAGCTCTTGCTGCTAAACTTGTTCTCATTCCCTTACTAAACAGCTGATTTGAGTCACTACTTGCTTTAGAAGCAGTTTTTGACCCATCCGCTTGAGTTTTGCTGGATTGTAGTTCAGAACTCGTTAGACTTGATACATTAATCTTGCTTGACCCAAGCTGCTTTGTTTCGAAGACCCCACCGCCTTCAATCGTCTCAAAGTAGCTACCTGCCAGCCGAACTATTGAGGTTTCACTTGAAGATCGAGTGCGTTCCCGGCCGGGAGGCCCTTCTTTCAGTCTATTTCTATGGGCAATAGTCATTTTAAGCCTTCCGTATTCCTCCATGGCAAGCTGCAACCGCTTACACTGGCACATCTGAGCTGCGTCCTCCGCTAGAATAGAATTAGTCAGAAGCAAAAACGACGGATCTCTGATCAGACTGGTGGCACTGCCCGTTCCCTTGTCGGCGACTGTTTTCACTCGCGCCGGATGGTTCAGTTCCTTCAGAACGGACGAGGCGACGTCTTGGGCAGAATCTTTTGACAAAAGATCCGGCTCGTCGGTGATTGTTCCGCCACTGGTGGTGACGGAGGGGGGAGTCGGTGGCGGGGCCGCGGGCGGGACTCCATCCAGCGTCCACGACCCACTGTCGCCCCACTGAGATAGGTCAGACACCGTATATAGCTGTTTTGTCTGCGTCTTTAAATTATTTTGAAGAAACTCTTCAGACTTGGCCCTGATCACTTCATCACCGAAACGGGTGTAAGGCATTTTCTTTTTAACAACACCGAACACATGAAATGGTTGTGACGTGGTAGAAACATCACTGTTCTTCTGAGTCAGCGTCGTTGCATTCTGGCCATAACCATTCGTGGGCGTTTTCCGTCTTGGCGGAACAGGAGGCGCACTTCTCGACTGTGTGGCCTGGCCCGCAGGCATTGGCCGCGGTGAGTCTGGAATGCTCCGGAAAGTCACGCAGGATCCATCCTTGGTAACATACTCTCTGTCACCTTCCTGCTCCTTGCAGTCTACCAGACGTGACCTTGGTGATGTTATATCGTCCAAATTCAGATCCATGCACCGGAGAATTTTCCTGGCTATCTCCACCGTGTTCTGTTCTGTTGTGTCTCCTTTCATTGCGTTTCCTTCTCTAATCAGTAGCTTGACGACACGAAGAATAGTGCCGACCTGGGTTTCTCTCTGCTCTAGTCTGTTCTTCTTGTCTATGACTTCTTGGCGGCATTCGGCAAGCCGTTGCTGGAGCCTCTCAATTTCTTGTGGATACTCTGCATTCAACCGTTCAACCTCCTTAGAATGTTCCCCTTCAAGCCTGGAAATCACTTCTTTTTGTTGCAGAGAAGCCGTAGCTAGCTTCTCCCTGAATTTATGTTGCATGGACTTTGTGTAAGTATTTATTTGCTCCCGAACAATTGTCTCTAAATGACCAACCTTCCCTTGAAACTCTGCAACTTTCTCTTGAACAATTGTCTCCATTTGCTGCTGATAATAATCTTTAAGTTTCAACTTTTCCATTTCAAGATCTTCGATTCTTTCGTGATCTCCTCGCTTTATTGTGACAAGCTGTTCTTTAGATTGTTTTTGATACAATTGCACATCCCTCTGCATCTCATGAATTCTGTCTATCAAGTTCTTAAGTTCTTGCTCAAATCGGTCCTTCTTTTGAGTCTCTTCCTTTAGCTTGCAATTAGCCAGTTGCAGTTGACTTCTCAACTCCATTCGATCATGTGAAACTTCATTCATCTTTCTCAAATACAGATCGCTAATTTGTTTTACTTCGTCATATTTGATTTTCCAATTGAATAAGCCGTCTAATATCTCACACTGACACGCACTGTCTTGCTTGTCTGTCAAATCAGGTGAGAAGTATTCTGAGCCAGATACCGATTCTATGTCAAATTTTTGCCCGCTTAAAATTGATTCGTCTGATTTACACTTTATTGGATCGATTTTTATCGACTCATTACTGTTCCCTGGTGTATGAATGCTTTGGTAGCTTTTCATATTGGATGAATCGCTGTCGCTGACTCTTGGGAACATGACGTTTTTGGAATCCCAATCTAAGGATTTAATCCCCAAGCCAGCTGGCTTTGTGCCTGTTTCTAACTGCTGCCGCCACTTCTTGGCTGCATTTAAAATTATCAATTTCCGTGACCTTTCCTGAGCCAACTTTTCCTCGACGTCCTTTCGTGCTCGCCTTTCCTCCTGAAGCAATGTCTCAGTCTCTTCTAAAAGCTCCCGAACTGAACTGGGCTCAGCAAGCAGAGACGATGCCGTTTGCTCCCTTCGATCCACTTCAGACAGTTGAGACAAACGTTGAGAGGCGCTATTTTCCTCACTAGCTGAAGGTCGTTGTCTAAGGCATCTTTCCATTCTTACATTTTTTATGCACTCCTCTCGTAGTGATTCCTTCAAAAGAAAAATTGCTGACTCTTGCTCAGACATTTTTTCGTTTGCATTTAACAGTTGCATTCGATTTTCTTCGCTGTGTTTAGAAGTCTTTTGTAGTTCCATTCTAACTTTCTGTAGCATTAGTTTTGCTGTTTTCAAGTCACACCTCCGAGACCTTTCTTCATAAATTTTCTCTGAAATCTCCCTCGTATTAGTAACAAGTGAGTTGTTTTGTCTCTCCAGTACACTTATTGTTTCCTCCATTAACCTAACAGTGTTTTCTGTTTCAATCATTTCTCTTTCCAGACTCGACGTGACGACACCGCCATCCCCATTAACTTGCTGCCGCCGCTGCTGCTGCTGCTCCTGTCTATCTGGCTTGATGACAGCTTTCATATGATCGGTAGAATGATGGCTTGATGGGTTGGATCGTGCACTACGGGGCGAAGCAGAATGAGACAGACTACTACTTGATCCTTTCCCCGAGGCTGGTGAGTTGATTTCAATAGGAATAAGCGTCCCGAAGTTTGGCAGCTCCGCCTTCCCCTCTATGATTTCTTGCTTCGCAGATGCTTCAACGGCACTTATTTCCATCTCGGCGGGGTACTGCTCACCTGAACGGTTACCATCGGTTTCAACGGTCGGTATTACAGCCTGCGCTTCGTGCGGTGACGGCGACCTATTCCGCATTGGCGAATCCATCGAACAAAACGATGTCTTACTGCTTATCATGGGCTCCTCATGCTGTGGATGCGGAGTGCCTGGTCTCACAGGTGATATATTCCTCGTTCTCTTCTGTGGAATCGGCTTCTGAACTGAAGCATCTTGTTGATAAACGAATGGCCCAGAAATGGAGCGTTTCATTGGCGTAGGAAGTGAGATACCGGCCGTCCTCTCAGAGTCATGCCGTATTTGGGCACACTCACCAGATGAAGTGCCTTGAGAATGCACTCCTGAAGAGCTTGTGATGGGTTCAATGTCTGTAGTGGAGTCGTCGGCTATTTTTGCACCTCCATGTACTGGTTTAACACCTTGTGGACTTAGAAGCACGCTGCCAGGAGGGCGTTTCGTCCAAAAAGTATCGCCGTCGGCAGTTTTACCCGAGCACACAAACGTCTCATTTAAAACACGAACTGGCGAGAACCGTTCAGGCATTTTGTTGTACTGCGAACTATGACGTAAATGGCTAAAAGGGCTATGCCTCTGAGGACTGGACCGTGCGCTGCGCGGGGATGAAGAATGAGATCGACCGCAGTTTGTCCTCTTGTCAGAAGCCGATGACGAAGCTCGGAAAGGACTGAGCGTCCCGAAGTTCTGCAGTTCCGCTACACGAGGCGATCTCTTCAAACTATGCAGCGAGCCAGAGGAGCCACCCGCCGAACACAGACTGTCCGGCGTGGTCGACCTCGGTCGCTCCGGGGTGGTCTGTGCCGTGTGATAAAACGAGTGTCTCTCTGGCGTTGGAGATCGAGACGCCCGCACAGCGCTCTCCGAAAGCATTCGCTTTGGGACAGGTATTGGCAAACAAGGCGATGGCGTTCGGCCTCTCTCGGGAGAGGAAGGCGCCGATTTCATACGAACTGGCGAAGATGGCGGGGTCAATGGAGCAGACCGTTCTGGTGAGACAGAACTGTGACATTGATAAGGTTCACTGACTGTTGCGTATCTTTCAGCAGCCTCCACTTCGACTTGACTGCAATAATGTTTTCGCCAATCAGACTTCAGCGTCTCTTCATCTTCGTCCTTATTCTCCTCGCCGGGCTGGTTGACAATTGGACAGATTGTGGGAGACGGCTGCCCTCGCTTTGGTCGTTTTGTTGCTACTGATATGGCCGGTATTGTTGTCGACGGATACACGATTTGCCTCGCCGCCTGTGGCCACACATCAGTCGATGACATGCTCCCAGTGCTAGTCAGAAGGAGAACACTTTCTTCTGCTCGAAGCCTCTGCGCGTACATGTCAAGTGCACTCCGATCGTGTCGGCCGGAAAACTCACCGCCAGCTTCACCGCTTCTGCGCGTAGTCGCAGACGGTGCCGCTGCCGGTCTGGCGCCGAGCACCTCTCCCCGATCGGCTGACGTCACCTCGCCACCCCTGCTGGGCGATCGTGGCGTCACGCTCCGCGGCGAGAAGGCGCTGACAGGGGTGGTGGTCAGCGGCCTGCCGTGGCCGCCGGCCGCCGTCGGACCTTGCAGCAGGCCGCGGATGAACTCCTCCACCCCGGAGAAGAGGTCACCGGTCCTGCCGTCCCGCGGCGGCGAGATGTCGCGGAAACTGTGCACCGAGCCGTCTTCGGCCCGCACGCTGACATCCACCTTGAGCGACATCAGCGTCGGAGGAGTCTCGGCGGAGTCACGCCGCCCGGCGCCTGTCTCGACGCTGCTCTGGTCGATCGGGCCGGAAGAGACGGAGACAGCAGCGTTCTCAGCACCGGTCAAAGCTGAGGTGACAGGAAACGAAGATGTGTTGCTGCGCAGTGAAGGCGTCGGGCGCTTTAGCAAAATTTTCGACGAGGACGATGCTGTTCGCTTCAGAGCAGCAGCTCCGTCGCTGTTTGGCCTCACGGCACAATGTTCTGGGTAGGATTTAGCAGTTTTTAATCCTGCTGTTGATCGGATTTTAATCACTTTCATCGGACTGCCAGGGCGAGCTCTCTGTGGGAGTTTAGACCCAGCTGGTGCTGGGTGACCCGTGACTGAGCCCGACCAGTTTTTATCATTGGATGTAGACTCGATATTTTTCAAAACATCTCTTACCTTATCAGGGTGATTGGTTTCATTTGGCTTTGAAGAGTAAGTATCATGTATATTGAGATGTGGCGTGGTCCGCTCCTTTTGTTTATGACGGGCGCTGTCTTCCGTATTCCGCGTTGAGCCAGGCTTTGAATATGAACCAGATGCTGCAGCTTGTATCGGTGCATGTAAAGAAGTTGACTTTTCACGGTCAGGGGAGCGCGTTGCCACTGGAGGCCTCACCTTATAAGAAACACTACATTGCTTAGCGGACGTGCGTTCGGGGGAGACACAATGCTTAACAGCGTAGCTCACACCACCTGCATCTTTTCTGTTGCACCTTTCACTTGTTGTAGACCTCGCCATGAGCGATCGTGAATATCTCATGTTTGAGCTTCGGCTTCTTCTGACTGTCATATTATCTTTAGCAATAGGATTTTCGTTTGGTATGACACAACTTTCACTCCTACTGCTAGCCATTTTTGCGTCTGATCTAGTGCGATAAAAACGAGGAAGCTTAGTCGCCTTAAAGGTGGGTTTGGCGGAATTGCTCCTTGCTTGTGGCGTAGACTCTTGATTTGGCTGAGAACCAGCGTCGCAAGTTCCCGATTCAGGCATTGGATGGGTGCTGTCCGCATAATTTTCTTCTTTCTCAAGCTTTTCTTCTGACGCCGTATTCGCTTTTTCGAAATCTGGACTTGCTTTTTGTCTGGTTTGTTGAAGGTCACTGATACTTTTCCTTAGCCAACCGTCATCAAGTAACCAGTGGTCGGTCGTGGTGTCAGACGCTGGTTGCGCAGAAACAGAATGGCTTTCATCTTTGTCGGTTCTCTGGTTTCTTCGAAAACTCGATGCGCTTTTTGACCTTCCATACGACCCTGGCTTCGTAACCGCTTGAAGTTGGCTGGTTGATGCAGATTGAGAAAAGAATGAGACAGTGGTTGGCTCCTCAGAAGCTGACCCAACCGTCACGTACTCTTCACTTGCGGCAATGCTTGCTAAGTCACTGACATTTCTTCGAAAATCAGGAAATGCTGAATCAGATGGTATGCGTCGCATTGGTGTCATACTTTGAAGGGATTGCATATCTTTTTGAACACTCATCATATCAATGGCATCAAAGACATTCTCATCGTTCGTTGATATACGTTCGTTCGCTGTTTCGTTAGGTGCACGCAAGCTGTTTTGATTATTCGGGATTATAGAGACAAAACTTTGTACCAAACTTTCCATGATCGTTTCCCGAGTTTGCTCCGTCCTATCTTTTGCCGGCGAAAAATCTGATAGCACATCGTTCATGACATCATCACTTGAATCAGTTACAAAAAGGCCATCGTCTGAGTCAGATTTGTTCATTAGAACATCTGAATCAGAGGGATGTACAAGCGATAATTGAATTCCTTGCAAGTTACCTTGATCGTTTGAACTATTTTCTTGTCTAGTGTTGGCAGATATATTTCCAATGTCATCTTCATTTCGCTGAATTTCAATGTTCTCCCTTTCTGCCTGCTGATCCATCACACAGTAATCAGGAGAACAGAAAGTGTTTTTATATGACGCAAACCAAGTTCAGAAAAGCAATGAAGTTGAGAATCAGAGGGGCAAATACCATATTTTGTCTATATTTAACACTGGTACGCTTGGAGTAAACTTGCTCAATGATTTTCTTAGTTACCAAAATGTAATGTTATTTTAACTGTACTTCAAATGTCATTGAACTTATCAGTTTCATTGCACTAACAACATTTATAGTCTGACTTAACAACGCAAAGTCGCCGCTTTTTGGTGACGGTAAATAAGACTTCTACTTGCTTGACTTAAAAAACGTATTGATTGACTTCGGCACGTGTCACAATTTCTTCAGCGCCTCCAGAAACTCAGTCTGGTGTATTTGTGTCACTATTTAATTTCAAAATATATGTATACTATACTTTGATCCTTGATAATGTGCTAGCCACGAAAGCTCGGATCTTTTCATTTCGTATATTTGGTATTCAATAAAGATATTACTGCCATATTATGATCATATGTCTTCAACCTATTCTTCTCACAATGGCATCAGCTATCATCTCACACATCAAAATATAATACTTTCTGTTCAGATATTCATAATTCTGCTATTATATACATCTTTTTACTTTGCTAATAATAATAACGTCTTTTCATCCTAACAACAATACAAATGGAGTAGTTAACCTTTAACACGTGTTTTAAATTAAGGTAGGTGAAAAATGGAGCCCGAAATGGAGTGTGGTAAAATAATTTTTCGCTGCGCTCAGTGGTTTCGACGCAGGACCGTAAACAAAACCAGAGTTCATCAATTTCGGGTATTCGAAACGCTCGGGCGTTGGTATGATGTGTTGTGCGGGACTTCGGTCACTCTCTGACACCGGTCTCTTTTCACTTGGCGCCTCGTTAAAGGGATAGTGCCACCTCCGGAGGATTTCTAAAAAAACAACTTAAATGAATGGTGGGAATTAACAATCATGTATGCTCTTGCTCAAACTTTCCCCAAAGCAATGTATCGGCAAAACATTTTTTCAAATTATTTCTCACTCCAAAACGTTGGTCCCAGCTGTGCTCAGCACTAAATTCCTGATGGCTGCTCTCACCAGTTTGGCTGTCAAATTGACGCAACTGTCCCAAAACAAAGGTGTGTGCATTTGTCGGTAACTTCGAATCGTGAAAAGAGTGGAAAATTTGTGTACATGCTAGTAAGAAATAACAACCTTTCAGCGACAACGAAAAGTGCTGTAAGTTTATGAATAGCTATATTGTTTTTGTACAATTCAAACTTAGACGATATCAAACCGGTAACATCGACATCAAACATGGCAGGTTGGCTAGTGCAGCTAGGTGGTGGAAGCCAGGTTTCTTTGATGATTAGGGCAGCTCCCAGCATCCAGGTGAGAATAGTTTGAACTGGCCTCTCATTCCACATAGGAAATAAAACCAATTGCAAATTCCTCAAAATAAAATGTTATATGCTCAAGTCAAGGCACAGCTTCAGGTTCAGCGACTACTATTCAAACAGTTCATACATACATGACCGTTGTGTACAATTATCCCAAGAAGTAAAGAACTGTGTACTTTGAAGAAACTGCAAACAAAATTATAGATAATAATGCTGAACAACCTGAACTATATATTTTGAGTTAAAATCCTCAGATTAACCACCAATGTAAAACAACATTTGTATCGTCCTGTGCATAACCCAGTTTATACCTACTAGATGAGGCTTGAAACTGACCATAATAGGTTCTTGCTAAAGATTATAAATACCTGTAAAATTATCACTGACCCAATCCTCCCATTCACAGTTTGGCTGCTCTGATCAGCATTTTCAACTCCCTTCGGAACTTGTAGCTGGAATAACAAGACAAGGCTGCATATAATTGAAATAATGCTTGTCCATTTGCTTGGTTTTAAACCTGAAGCATGTTCAAGTTTTTGGGCTTGACAACCAATCAAAAGCCCAGTGGCTGATGTGATCTAGCATTGTGGCTGGAAGAGCGGTAGTGTGCTAAAGCCAGATTAATTGCATACATAGTACTTAGGTACCTTATTCAGTGATCATGATGCTCCGTTATTTTGCCTTATGGTGGAAAAAGTGGTGAGGTGTGATAATTTCAGAATATATTGTGTTCTAATTACCAATCCAATTAGCAGCATGACTAGTCTGTATGATTGTTTTCAGAACAAAGGTGTAAGTAATTATTTGACAATTTATCAATCTTGTCATTTTGCAGTAAAAAAGAGAGAAGATTATGGTGACCAACAAAAACATGTGAAATATGTGACGACCATGAAGAATACTACTGTTCAACCTCAAGAGAAATAAAATATAGATCCTGTGTGATTTTGTTTGTTTTCTGAGAGAAAAGCTGGTTGTTCTGTGGAACATACTATAAATGTGTTAACAACATCCATATCAGCAATGATTGCCTGCACATTTACCTCGCTTTTCACCATCACCATTTACCAATTAACTCCCAGAGAGCACAGAAAGACATGCCCAAGGAATACAATTTATTGATTACATTGAAGTCACAACCATAAACCAGCAAAACGCTGAGAAAAATTACATCACAATCACTGGCGGATCCA
>JARFNR010186567.1:0-10486 GCA_030323935.1 Semibalanus cariosus
GACAATGTTGACATTGAACTAAACGGGTGCGCTTAAGCAAGGCTTTTTTAGTATACTTTTAAAGCTAGCTTCCGGCACACGAAAACAAACATCGCCCCAGAGAAATGGACGGTGTATTCGAATAGTGCACTAAAAGGACTGCTACTAGCCATTTTCACGAAGGATTTATTCGCCGGGCGCATCGACAGGGTGGTGTCGATGAAGTGGACAGAACATATGGTCTACACTGTACATATGATAAAGGACAGTGTGCCAGACGAAATATGTGCATTTGATACGGGTTACTTGTTTGAAATCTTGTTATTCTGAACTTTATAAAGTGACAGGGACACTGACGGATCACGTAATAGAGTAAAGTCGGACGTAATGCATGTCCATAATCGCAGCTCACTTTAGTTTGGCATACTAGTCGAAGATAGTGCCACTGACCCTTATTTTGAAATACGTATTTATATTTAAGACATTTTCGTGTCTCTGCAAAATCAACACTTTGCAAAGTGGCACACTTCGTGCTCGTTACATTGATATTGAAGTTCGGTCGTCTCTTGAAGATCGAAAAGACAGATAATGTGTCTTGCTATTCTGTGCCGCAATACCATACTGTTTCCTCATCTCGTCACAAGATGTCACTACATGCCTGAAGTCTGCTCGATGCTGTACCGCAATACCATACTGCTTCTTCGTCTCGTCACAAGATGTCACCACATGCCTGACGCCTGCTTGATGCTGTGCCGCACAGCACGACACGCCATTTTTGCTACATTGGAATGTTCAATACATAACGAAATTGCCCCACGACAAAGTATTGGTGAAATCCAGTGATCCAGTTCGCTTGGCTGGTGTTCTGTCCGCACATATCAGATATTAATTATTTCCTTCTATGATATTCTGGAATCGGGCATTGAGCAGCGAGGTAAAATACGCTTATTTCACTCATGTGTAGCGTGTAGCAATTCACTTTCTGTAGATACGGTGAGGCAACAACCGGCAAGCTTTCAATCATAGCGCGCCTGTAGGAGGCGGCACCTCTCCGGACATTGATAGAACGGTGGGAACACGCGACAATCGATCTGTCTCCCTCCCGATGGATCTGGCATCCCGCCTGTCAGCTTGTGGACCCAATGTGGGGTCGTCTGGCATCTTGTTTTCCTCATCTATCCGCCGAAGTTGCGATGCCCAACAGCCGGCACTGGCCTAGTTCTAACATTTAGAATCGATGCAGGGTAAATTATCAGCATAAGACACTGAGCTGACGCTTTAGAAACTATCTGCAATGTGTATTGTTTTGTTTTTTATTGCGAAGCATCCTATTTTGAGGGAAAATAATAAAAGGAAGGAATTTGAAGGAATTTTGTTTCGAAAGCTTTGTCATCACCTGCATCTCACAGCAGATAGTGTAGTAAAATTATTAATCGGCCACGCCGTTCTTGAAGGAAAAATATTACGTTTCATATTATATTAATTACGTATTATATCATTAATATGAATATTAATATGTCATATTAAATACGAAAAATACTACGTTCCATCCCATTATACAAGTATGTATTCTACACACAAGTTCAAGCGTTCTAAGACTGGTGCATTCAGTTTCCTATAAATGCAGAGCTTTCGTGAGACATCGCCCATTACCGATAAATTTTCCAAAAATATTCCCGTCTTCACTTTTACTCGGTCCATTCCTGTTTCCAAATGAGATTCCATTTCATGACTATTTCTACACTGTCGTTGCAGTTCTGCTTTTCTGTTCAACTTTTCACTTCTGTTCTCTGAAATAATTCAACAGTGTAGTGTTTAACGTTTAACCCTCCCATCCCGTCCCCATCCACTGAGGCTGCCTCAACATGGTCGGTCATCACCACAAACAACAGATTACCACAGTGATGGAAACATCGGGAGTTCCTGCTATCGATATCTTTTTATTACGCCAAAGCTCTATGTTTACGTTTGCTGCATTGTAATCAATGCTGTGCGCATAATCCTATGAACATTAACGCTGAAAAAGAAGAACCCATTACCATAACCCGATTTCATCTCTGTGATCTTCCTTAACATACTTTCTTACTTTCGGTAGTCTGATATTGCACTATGCTGGGAAAATGCCAAAGCAACGTAGAAATTCACGGCGAAAGGAAAGCAACAACAATGCTCACGAATAACTTAGTGATGCTTCATCTATGTACTTATATTTTTCCGAGTTGCTTCGGTGAACGTGTTGAAGCCATACTAGCAAGCCTGCTGAATAAATTAAGGCCGAGCTCTAATAACCTTTCCACTAACGCCACCAGCCACCCGGCCGTGTCACGCTATGCCACGGGTGGTTGATGCCTCCCGCCAACGGGCCGCTGTTGAATCATTCCCGGAAGTCATGACACCATGACATCCCGCCGCGGCGGGCATTGAAGTGCTGCGGTTCCGGCGGCTTTTGGCCTGCGTGAGGCGGCCGGCTCCGTTCGTCCGGCAGTCGCGTCACTCGGCGCGACACGGACGGTGACACGTGGTCACTCGGCGTGACACGGACGGTGACACGTGATATTCAGCACGTCACGCCACTGTATAGTTAGTGGCATGAGTTATTGTCACGGTATGGCAGTCACACAACATCGCCTACTGCAGCGGGTGAATTTGCTAAATCAAATACACGCGAAGTCTGCTGAATCGTGAAATGAATTTGCTTACAGTGTATTATTCAGAGATTGTTGATGTTTCTTTTCACATTCTTGCATTACTTTCAATATGTATGCTTATTAAATGCTTTTATTGTCAAAGAACGCCTTTCCTCAATTTCCTAAATCTTTGGATGTTCAGAGGCTTATCTGTCGCCGAACAGCAATTACTGATGACGTGTTTTGAGTGCTCATCACTGCACTTGTACATTGATTTGTCTATCGTATTAGCAGCGGAGTAGCCCTCACAGCACAGCATTAAGGGCGCAAAATAACCTTGACAGTTGCGGTGCCCTTAAGCCCAAATCATCATCATCACAGTAGCTCTATTTTTGTATACATTTCCTAGAAGCTGTCACATTTGTATTGTGTTCACTGCAAGCTGATGTATCTTAATGTACTGAAATGACCTTGTATTTGTATTTACCTTGATTTCGTCATTGTGTGATTAGGCGCAGAGTTCCACACTCTTTCCCGATTGAAGCTACTTTTTCAGATGTACTGGGAAATTATATTCTCTTCTCAGTAATGTGTTCATGTTACAGGTGTACTGGGTGGGGCCTGTGTTCGGCGACATGCTCGGCGGATTCATATAATGTGTTCATGTTACAGGTGTACTGGGTAGGGCCCGTGTTCGGCGGCCTGCTCGGCGGATTCACGTACGAGTTCGTGCACGAGTCATCCTCACACGGCCGGCTGGTGCGTCGCTCGTTCCGGCGGCGACCCGGTGGCGCCGCGCCGCGGGGTCCCCTGGACGGTGCGCGGAGTCAGCTGGGTCGAGAGGTCAGCGGCTTCAGCAGTGCCGCCACCGACTGCCTCCAGCTGTCAGCCGCCGAGGAAGTGTCCAGCTTCAGTCGCCACTGAGTGGACCACTGCCGGGCCGCGGGACAGGGAGGCTGCGGCCGGGTCTGGCGGGATGGTGCTGTGGGTGTGGACTATGGTCGTGACGCGGTGGCGGGAGGGTGCGGCCGGTCTGGCGGGATGGTGCTGTGGGTGTGGACTATGGTCGTGACGCGGTGGCGGGAGGGTGCGGCCGGTCTGGCGGGATGGTGCTGTGGGTGTGGACTATGGTCGTGACGCGGTGGCGGGAGGGTGCGGCTGGGTCTGGCGGGATGGTGCTGTGGGTGTGGACTATGGTCGTGACGCGGTGACGGGAGGGTGCGGCCGGTCTGGCGGGATGGTGCTGTGGGTGTGGACTATGGACGTGACGCGGTGGCAGTGATGGTGCTGTGGTGGGTTAGGTGGTGTGTGGTCGCGATGACCGATGGTGAGAGTTTGGCGTTCCTCGTTTGACCGGGTGCAGTGTGAGGCTTTGTTTCTGTTGACAAGCTAGGCAGTGAGGTAGTAGGGAGGTATGTTCTAAAATGTTGGGCGCATGGAGGATATTAACTGCACGGTAGTCATTTGTAAATTTCAGTTTGTCATAAATTATATCACAGACAACGGGAGACCTGGATTTTGTAGGAAATATTCGGTCTCTTATTTTAAGCACAGCAGTGGACGACGGTGCTGAGCTCGCATTTGCACGAACCGAGACATACAAGTGTATCAGCTTAACAGCTCCGTTTCATATTTCGGCTCTAGAATAGGAGGCCGAAAATTTTGTGTCAAATCCAGGTCTCCTGTTATCTGTGATTATATATAAATTGAACTTAGCCTACGGCACTTGGGTTTTGTGAACTGGTTTGCTGCATTTATTGCAATATTTACGTGTACCGATTATGCCAGTAAGATTCTGAACGTGATACAAATTGAGAAATGCATCACTTTGCCTCGCATATCTCAGACTTTATTCGGAGACTGTCCGATACAGAAGCGGCTTTGTAAAGCCCGTCACAATTAATAACGAAAGGTGGCCGCACAAAAATGTTTAAGTGGAAAAGTGCTCCGCCACCGTCATTCAGGGTAACCCCTCGGCTGTAGCTGCGGCTAAAGGTGGATGAGGGGTGGCCATCAGGGTAACTTAAGCCAAATGGAAGACCGTAATTGAAGTTCATATTGTGCACGCTCTGTTTCAAAACGAAGAATATGAACCTAACGTCTGTAATTTACCAGATCTTTGGGTTAGGTTTTGGGTGGGAAAAAATTACTTTGAAAATTATAAACAGTTTTTTTGACTTTTTAAGTTACCCTTACATTTTAAAAACAACACTAATTTGATGGTACTCATAGCCAAGAATTCCTGGTTTGTCCCATGCAATAAGTACTTGGGTGCAGCCCATAGAGCGTTCACCGTTAATGAGTATTCAGTTTTGCACTATCTGTTCCCGTATACTGTATCTGCGGCTAAAGGTGGATAAGGGTGGCTAAAGTTGGCATCAGTGTAAATTTAGCCAGGAGCGTCAACACAAAATGTGGAGCGGGGGCCAGCTAGGTGGTTGGCCCCCCCGCTCCCATATGGCTAATGTCAATTTCCCGCCGATCTGAGAGGGTCGAAGCGATCTTGGGGGCGCCGACGGCCCCCCAGGCCCCCGGTGGCGACACTCCGGGGGGGGGAGTCGCCATGACGACCGATTGTGTGTAGTTATCGGGTTTGTGATTCGATGTCTGAAATGCTGTCACGCAGGTCGGAAATATGTTTTCGAATCCTTATTGTTTGATTTTGTATTTGTATATTCCATACCACTGCGTAATAAAGCGCCACATTGTCGCATCATACATGTCCATGAAGTCAGCAACGTATTAGTATTCGTATTCAAATACGGATTCAAAGTTACTCCGATTTCACCCAACTTTGCACACAAGTAGCGTTATGGCATCAGAACACTGTGTATGAAGTTGTAGGCGCATATATTGAACGGTTGGACCTACAGAGGTCACAATAGGTCAAAAAGGTCAAATACGGGGTACCTCATAACTTCTCACCTAATTGACTTAGAGCTCCGTTTCAAACGCCAAAATACTCGGAACAGGGTGGGTATCATGCAAAAGACAAGATTTGACCAGCGCGGGTCACTGTTTGACCTCAGGTCACAAATGTCTCTTTTTCAATGGGTGATAAATATTTGCGCGGTACCCTATACAATCTCATAAAACGCACTTATAGATGCAACTGAGCACAGAACCATCCAAAAGTGACTATAGCTTATGCACAACACAACAGATTACCTTACTCCACAACCGTCTAACCTTAGGTCACAAAAACACGTGACAAACACGTTTTTAGCCTTAATTGCGGTACCGCATAATTCCTACGTAAATTGAAGTAGACGAATCATCCTAGTTCCATAATTTTTCAATTAGCACATAGATGGTGCACCATGACAGATTTTATCTGAAAATGTCACCGTTTGACCTCAGGTCATGTCCATATTTTTCAGTGCAGCTTATTAGACAATGACGGGTACCGCATAACGTTTTACATAAACGACTTAGGAATCAGCTCAACGGCTTAATATTCGCAAAAGACCATTGAGGGTGCACAAATAACAATATGACCGCCCCTGGTCACCGTTTGACCTCAGGTCACACTAAAGTTACCATTATGGCACACGAGAGAATGACTGAGTACCGCATAACTTTTCCCCAAAATCACTTAGATAAACCATTCGACCACCATCGCCTTCCCTTTAACCCACCAAAGGTGCACAACACAAGATTTGATCCCTACCGGTCACTATTTGACCTCAGGTTACCTGTAAAAACGCTAATATTTATTTGACGCGCCGGCCAAATACTATTCGTTGTTTACCAGCCGATCGTGTTCAAACTTATACGCAATGCTGGTACTTGGTAACATCTATGAGTGTATTCTAAATCTAAAATCATTTCCAGCTGAGGTCAATCGCCTGACCTCAGGAGGTCAAAGAGTAACCGGGAGGTCAAATCTCGGCTGCCGCATAACTCTTTCCTTAAGTATTTATCGAAGTCATTCCAACGGCTAAATATCGCCACTAGCCTATAGACGGTGCACAGCGAGAGATCTGACCACCCCTGGTCACCGCTTGACCTCAGATCACAACATAAGTAACCATTATGGCACGCGGGAAAATGACTGGATATCGCATCACGTTTTCCCAAAATCACTTAGATAAACCATTCGACCACCATCAGTAAGTTATGCGGCACCGTCATTCTCCCGTGTGCCATAATGGTAATTTATGTTGTAACCTGAGGTAAAGCGGTGACCAGGGGTTGTCAGATTGTTGTTTGTGCACCATCTATGGACTTTTGCGAATATTTAGCCGTTGGGTTGATTCCCCTAAGTCGTTTAGGGAAAAAGTTATGCGGTACCCAAGATTTGACCTCCCGGTCATTCTTTGACCTCCTGAGGTCAAGCGATTTACCTCAGCTATAAATGCTTTTACATTTCAAATACACTCATAGACACCAAGATTGTGTATAAGTTTGATCTTAATCGGCAGGTAAACAACGAATACGTATTTGGACGGCTCGTCAAAATGTACAGTAGCGTCTTTACAGGTGACCTGAGGTCAAATAGTGACCGTTAGGGGTTAATTCTTGTGGTGTGCACCTTCGGTGGGTTAAAGGGAAGACGACGGTGGTTGAATGGTTAATTAAATGATTTTGGGAAAAAGTTATGCGGTACCCAGTCATTCTCTTGTATGCCAAAATGGTAACTTATTGTGTGACCTGAGGTCAAGCGGTGACCAGTGGCGGTCAGATCTCTCGTTTTGCACCGTCTATAGGCTAGTGGGGATATTTAGCCGTTGTAACGACTTCAATAGGTACTTTAGGGAAAACATTATGCGGTACCCGATATTTGACCTCCCGGTTATTCTTCGACCTCCTGAGTTCAAGCGATTGACCTCAGCTAAAAATGCTTTTAGATTTCGAATACACTCATAGACACCAACATTGCGTATAAGTCTGAACACAATCGGCTGTTAAACAACGAATAGTATTTGGCCGGCGCGTCAAATAATTATTAGCGTCTTTACAGGTGACCTGAGGTCAAATAGTGACCGGTAGGGGTCAAGTCTTGTGTTGTGCACCTTCAGTGGGTTAAAGGGAAGGCGATGGTGGTCGAATGATTTATCTAAGTGATTTTGGGAAAAAGTTATGTAAACGGTGCCCAGTCATTCTCCCGTGTGCCATAATGTTAACTTATGTTGTGACCTGAGGTCAAGCGGTGACCAGGGGTGGCAAGATCTCTCGTTGCGCACCGTCTATAGGCTAGTGGGGATATTTAGCCGTTGGAATTACTTCGATAAGTACTTTAGGGAAAAAGTTATGCGGTACCCGAGATGTGACCTCCCGGTTACTCTTTGACCTCCTTAGCTCAAGCGATTTACCTCAGCTATAAATGCTTCTACATTTCAAATACACTCATCTACACCGGCATTCCGTATAAGTTTGAACGAGACGTGTCTTTGGTAACGTTAATTTTGGTCAAGTTCAGTATTACCAAAGATGTCGCTCGTGACTAGGCCGGCTTGTTACGAGATGTGTCTTTGGTAATGTTAGATTTGGTCAAGTTAAGTATTACCAAAGATGTCGCTCCTGACTATGCCAAATAGTTTCCAGATGTGACTTTGGTAATGTTAGCAATAGATGGCGTCAGTCCCTATTAATCCACGGATGAAACTCCACGAGCGACATCTAAAGAACATTCCGACACCACGAGCGACATCTGAAGATGTCAGCAGCGACATCTGAAGATGTTGCTCGTGACTGGGCCTGCTAGTAACGAGACGTGTCTTTGGTAATGTTAGGTTTGGTCAAAGATTATTACCAAAAGAGTATTACCAAAGATGTCGCTCGTGACTAGGCCGGCTAGTTACAAGTCGTGTCTTCGGGTAATGTTAGGTTTAATGAAGTTCAGTATTACCAAAGATGTCGCTCGTGACTAGGCCGGCTAGTTACGAGATGTGTCTTTGGTAATGTAAGGTTTGGTCGATGAGTGTATTTGAAATGTAAAAGCATTTATAGCTGAGGTTAATCGCTTGACCTCAGCATGTACGCTGCTGAGGACAACTCCTCAGCAGCGTACATGCTAAGCAACGCAATCGGCCGGTAAACAACGAATATGTATTTGGACGGCTCGTCAAATAAATATTAGCGTCTTTACACGTGACGTGACCTGAGGTCAAATAGTGACCGGTAGGAGTCAAGTCTTGTGTTGTGCACCTTCGATGGGTTAAAGGGAAGGCGATGGTGGTCGAATAGTTTATCTAAGCAATTTTTGAAAAAAAGTTATGCGGTACCCAGTCATTCTCCCGTGTGCCATAATTGTAACTTATGCTGTGACCTGAGGTCATGCAATGACCAGAGGTGGTCAGATCTCTCGTTGCGCACCGTCTCTAGGCTAGGAGGGATATTTACCCGTTGGAACGACTTTGATAAGTACTTTAGGGAAAAAGTTACGCGGTACCCGAAATTTGACCTCCCAGTTTCTCTTTGACGTCCTGGGGTCAAGCGAATGACCTCAGCTATAAATGCTTTTACAACTCAAATACAATCATCGATAACGACATTGCTTATAAGTTTAAACACAATCGGCCGGTAAACAGGAATACGTAGTTGGACGGCTCTTCAAATAAATATTAGGATCTTTACAGGTGACCTGAGGTCAAATAGTGACCGGTAGGGGTCCATTATTGCGTTGTGCACCTTCGGTTGGTTAAAAGGAAGGCTATGGTGATCAAATGGTTTATCTAAGTGATTTTGGGAAAAAGTTATGCGGTACCCAGTACTTCTCCCGTGTGCCATAAAGGTAACTTATGTTGTGACCTGAGGCCAAGCGGTGACCAGGGGCGGCAAGATCTCTCGTTGTGCACCGTCTATGGGATAGTGGGGATATTTAACCGTTGGAACGACTTCGATATGTACTTTAGGAAAAAAGTTATGCAGTAGCCGATATGTGACTTCCCGGTTACTCTTTGACCTCTTGAGGTCAAGCGATTGACCTCAGCTATAAATGCTTTTATATTTCAAATAAATTCATCGACGCTAAAAAAAATTCATCGACACCAACATTGCGTATAAGTTTGGACGAGACGAGTCTTTGGTAATATTAGGTTTGGTCAAGTTCAGTATTACCAAAGATGTTGCTCGTGACTAGGCCGGCTAGTTACGAGGCGTGTTTTCGGTAATGTGAGGTTTGGCCAAGTTAAGTATTACCAAAGATGTCGCTCGTGACTAGGCTGGCTGCTTACCAGACGTGTCTTTGGTAATGTTAGCGATAGATGACGTCAGTCCTCATTAATCCACGGATGAAACTCCACGAGCGACATCTAATGAACAATCCGACACCACGAGCGACATCTACAGATGTCGCTCGTGACAAGGCCGGCTAGTTACCAGACGTGTCTTTGGTAATGTTAGCGATATATATCGTCAGTCCTCATTAATCCACGGATGAAACTCCACGAGCGACATCTAAAGAACAATCCAACACCACGAGCGACATCTAAAGATGTCGCTCGTGACAAGACCAGGTAGTAACTAGACGTGTCTTTGGCAATGTTAAGTTTGGTCAAGTTAAGTATTACCACAGATGTCGCTCGTGCCTAGGCCGGCTAGTTACGAGACGTGTCTTTGGTAATGTTAGGTTTCGTCGATGAGTGTATTTTAAATGTAAAAGCATTTATAGCTGAGGTCAATCGCTTGACCTCAGCATGCACGCTGCTGAGGACAACTCCTCATCAGCGTACATGCTAGGAAACACAATCGGCCGTTAAACAGCGAATAGGACAGCTCGTCAAATACATATTAGCGTCTTTACAGGTGACCTGAGGTCAAATAGTGACATGTAGGGGTCAAGTCTACCATTGTGCACCTTCGAGGGGGGGGGGGGGGGGGGCTAAATGGAAGGCGATTGTGGTGGTATGGTTTATCTAATTGGTTTTTGGAAAAAG
>JARFNR010187676.1:0-13362 GCA_030323935.1 Semibalanus cariosus
CCAGCAGCTGGGTCTTCGGGCCCGCGACCTCCATCGTGGTGCGGCGGGCCCAGTGGACGAGGGTATCCGCTGCCAGTTGGGCACGCTCCGGCGCCGCGGTGATGGTGTTGCCGGAGCAAGGGGGGGGGGGACGTGTCGTCCGCAAACATGTACGGGGTGGTTCCCATCAGGGTCCTGAGGGCAGCGGCGAGGGGGGCCGACCATAACGAAAACAAGATCGGCGAGATGACGCTGCCCTGAGGCAGGCCCGCTCGGTACACCCTCTCACCGCTCCTCGTGCCGTTCTGCTCAACACAGACCCTCCGGTCGCGCGGGTAGTTCCACATCCATGTAGTGTAGCAGGCCGGGACTCCTAGTTCCGCGAGGCGGGCCCTCAGGAGACGGTGGTCCACCTTGTCATACGCGCGGGCAAAGCCGTATGCGACCATCGCGTATTTCTGGGCCGGCCCACCGTCCGGCATCTGCTTCTTCCTGGATGGCGGACATGGTTGTTTCTGCCACCCATCTTGTGTTTGTTGGATGAGTCGTGCGATCGCGTCCTCCACCCCCCGCTTCTCCCGGAACCCGACCTGCTCAGATGGTGTTTGGTGGTGAAGTGCGTCAGGCGGGTCGCGATCATTCGTTCCGCGAGTGTGGAGATGTGTGACGTCAGGGCGATGGGCCGGAAGCTGGAGATCTGTTTCAGGTCCTTGCCCGCCTTGGGGATCGGGACGGTGACAGCCCGGCGCCACTCCCGGGGGACCGCCCCGGACCCCCGTTTGCCTCTCGCTGTACGCCTTTAATGAATTTTCAGTGATATTGTGGTTATGGTGGGGCTCAGATTATAGTTTTATCCCACTTGACCTGAGCGATGCTATCATCTCTGCCTACAGGGAAGGCGCGGGAGAGTCGAGAGAACGAGAAGAACGCGGCGGGCGGCGGCGAGGAGCGGCCGCGCTGGGGCGCCCGGGGTGGCACGCGCGGTGGCCGAGGCGGGCGGCGCGGACTCGGCTCCCGCAGCTTCCAGGGTCGGCCTCGCGGGGACGACTTTGCCGCCATCGACACGTGGACGAATCCTGGCGACGACCGGGCCGGCGGCGGCGGCAGCTGGGACCAGACGTTCCCCTCCACCGACGACTGGGACAACGAGGAGTGGGGCGGTACACTAACGGACACCAAGGTGTTCACCCCGAGCACTCCCACGCAGCCGGCACCGCGGCCGACACCCGCACCCGACGCCTCGCCGCCAGTCGCCCCCGCCCCCGTCCCCGCCCCCGCCTCAGTCCCAGTGCCGCCTGCCGCCTCCAGCTTCGGGCCAAGTCTCGACCTGAGCGCGCTGCTGGGCAAGTCGGCAGCGCCCAGCGCCAGTAACGGCGCGGTGTCGTACTCACAGTTCGGCGCGGCGTCAACAGATGGGGACAGCGTGCGGCCGGCGGCGGCCAGCTCGGCGCCGAGCGCGTCGGTCGGCGGCTCGTACAGCTACAGCAGCGCCGCGGCGCAGCAGAGCACCGCGCCCGTCTCAGCGTACCCGTCCGGATACACGAACCCACCAGGTAAGCAGCTGGCGTGTGCCAGCAGCACAGGCCCCCGTAAAACACATCGTGAGCTGCCATGCCCTAGCTCGATCTCAACTATCTGCTACCGGACGCAACGTCATGTCCACTGTGTTGGCTACACTATAGTTTTGTGCCATCCTCATGTACGTTTTTTGGCAACCGACGATGAGCGGACACTCGGCTACGCGCATTTCTAGTTCGCGGATAAATCAAAAAAATTGGCTAGAAAAAGGCTGGTGTCTGTAGCTGGCGCGTCATATAACCTGCCCGGTATGGTTGACATTTCCGAGTGTCACCCTCCCTCATTGTCCGCGCGGTGCCCTGACCGGCGGCCTCGGGCCGTGCTCCTCCGCAGGTCTGATCTACTCGTCATCCAACTACACGTCGGAGAGCTACTCCAGTCCGCTCCAGTCGTCCGCGCCGGCCGCGTCCTCATCGGCAGCAGCGTCGACGGCGACGACCGCCAGCCAGCCGCAGACGACCATACCGCAGAGGACCAGAGTACAAAAGCCGCCGCCGAAGGTGAGGCCGCTGAATCGGGCGAGGCTGGCCCAGTGAATTGTGTTAATGTGGTGTGCATGGTTCTCGTACTTGTTCACCGATAGCAATGTTTTTGTTTTATTTATTTATTCGGATGCTTCGTTACACTAAACAAGGTTGACCCAGCGGAGTTGTAGACTGGTAAAAGCTGCTTTGCTCAAAATGCACGATGGCTCTTTGTATCCTTATCCGAGCGAATTGTTAATTTGTTATTGGATTCAAGAAATGTAATGTGATTCATTACAAGTTACTTTGTCGTCCACTAATGAATCTAATCAGACGTTATTGCGGGCATGTGCTGAAGAGAGCAAGCAATATGACTGGCTGTCATTACGCTCTAAAGCCGCATTCTGTTCGCCATCTGTTACAGATACCTGAGTCGGCCGTGGAGATGCCGGGCGATCCCGTCTCGTCGCTTGACGTCAAGTTCGGCGGCCTCGACTTCGGCTTGGCCGACCCCGTGTCGTCGTTTACCACCACCGAGAGCGAACCGGACGGCTTCTCTTCGACCAGCCAGTCTGCGGCAGCGCCGGAACAGCAGCCGCCGGCACCGCTACCCTCCGCCAGCCAGCCGGTCCAGGTAGGTAGCCCTCCTCTGCCCACCCCTCGGCCGCGTACCCTGACCCGCTAACACTGTGTGACAGATATAACACCGTCCGTGTGCCGTGTTGCCGTGCGTTAGCTTGCCTCCCAGTCTCGGCCAACCTCGGCTCCTCTCTAGCTCCGCCGTCCGCTGTCCCTGTCCACAGAGTGCACTAGAGTCGGCGTCCAGCGGCTACTCGGTGTCGGGCAGCTCACCGGCCGCCGACCCCACCACCACACCGGTCTCGTCCGCAGCCTTCCCGCCGGCGCCCGGCCTCTACCCGTCACCGCAGAAATCGGCAGCAGCAGCAGCGGCGGGAGCGGGGTCCGCCTCGTCTGCACCAGCCGGCTTCCCTCCCGCGCCCAGCGTGAGCGGCGCGACCTTCGCGCAGCTGTCGGCCGGCTACAGCGGGCAGGTGACGGCGCCCGGCTTCAGTCAGACGGCCGCGTACTCTGCGGCCGCGACCACCGCCGCCAGCTCGGCAGCCTCGTCCTACAATCAGGCGTCGTCGTCCAGCGCGTTCCCAACCAGCAGTTTCGCCGGCAGCAGCTACAGCAGCGGCGCCGGGTCCTACAACGGGGGGTCGTACTCTGCGCCAGGCTCCGGACCGCTCGCCGGCAACTCGCTGCAGGAGAAGCTGACCAACGCGCTGGCTGGCGCGGCCAAAGCCAGTCAGGTGAGCCGAGGTGACGTGACGTCAGGTCACAGAGGTCACAGAGGTCAAAGGGGCCTCGGACAGCCGTCGCAGGGAGGCTGAGAGGTTAGAAGCCGTGTGTTTGCGCTCTAGGAGCGGTGTTGGCCTGTCCTAGAAAGCTGCGAACCACCCCGATCCTGTGTCGAGTGCGGTGCTAACATAGCGTTAACATAATCAGTTCCGAGTAGAACCGGTACGACTGCCCCCCCCCCCCCGTAGTGTTAGGAGAACGGTGTTGGTTAGTGGCTGTGTGACATTGGTTGTTTTCACTCGCGAACCAATGTTGACTGATGACTAGATGTCAAGGCGGAATTCCGTGACGGGTCGAACGTCTGTTATTTGCTTAAGTGAGCTGAGAGCGGTTTGATTCACATTGCTACCTACACTATGCTCATTCGGCTCTGAATGCTTTGCTACCTTAAGTCAACCTATATTCAGCTGTATAATGTATATATCATGCCTGGCCGGTGACGGTGTTTCCCTTCTGCACCTGCAGTACGACCCGTCCAGTCCGGCGAGCTCTCAGCAGCTGTCGAACAGCGGCGTGTCGACGGCAGCCTCCTCCCTGCCGGCCGGCCTGGCCAGCAGCGCCACCAGCTCGGGCCCCAGCTCAGGACGCGGCGTCCATCCCGCCACCAGTGAGTGTCAGCTGTCCCCACCTTTTCGCCTGTGTGATCCAGATCCTGTTAGATCCTAGGTCATTTAAAGTTGTTATCATGGGATCTTCATGAGTCCGGGATCTTGGTTTGTGCCAGCCTGGGACCTTGCTAATTCATGGATCATGTAAAGCTTATCATTATGGGATCGTACTGAACCATGATCTTTTGATTTTTTGTCGTGTTACTTGTTGCATACTGAATCTTTTGAAAGCATATTTGGGGGACATCCTATAATATAGGTCCTGGGCTGTTTTAGGACTCTCGACACGTGCCTGCTACAAGTTGCTTTCCAACAGACCTATAAAGCAATGGGTGTGTAAATTGAACATGCTGTATCGCACCGTTAGTGACCGGTGACAGGTATGACCCGATCAGCAGCTATCCTGCCGCCGCCGCTCACTGCAGCTGACACCGTCCCACCCGCCTGCATTTCAGCGCGGTCAGGTAACATGCCCAGCGTGCCTCCCGGCGTGCCGATGCAGTACTTTGTCGGCCAGACAGGCATGCCCACCTTCTACCCGGGCGTGCAGCAGATCTACGGCTACGAGGAGATGCAGGCGCTCCAGCAGCGGCTCCCCCACCTGGTCAGTAACACGGTGGGGGCGGGCATGGGGGGGGGAATTTACTGTTTGCTATGCAGTGTAAAACGCCTAGACTATAAATAATTATCCCAGTATTTCAAATGGGGTCTAGTATTTCAATTAGGGAATATTGTTAAGTCACTATACAGTATACTCCTGCCGCAGATCGGCTGTGTTTTGATTAGCTATGTTCTAGGATGCATGCAAGCTGCAGCATCGCTCACCAGACACTAAAACACTGTTCACGAGTGTCCTATGAGTACACATGAACCCGCTTGTTTTGTCTGTACAGTGTGGTGTACTACCGTGCCATCCCTGGTCGGTCTGACTCGTGTCGTCCCCGCCGCACCCACAGCAGCAGCAGCAGCAGCAGGCGGCGGCAGCGCAGCAGGCAGCTGGCGGTGGCCAGGGACGCGGTGACGCCGCCGCGTCGCTGGCTGCAGCCATGGCCGAAGCCAAGTACAGCCGTCAGGACGCCACCTCACCCGTCCAGTCCTCACTCAACCAGCAGGTAAAGGTGTGTCGACAGAGCGCCGCTTTCGCCTCCGTCCGTCCGTCCGTCCGGCGTGTTAGTCCGCTTAGTAGTCTGTCTTGGCCGCCTCCGCCTGTCTTCGCCCGCCTCCGCCTGTCTTTACCCGCCTCCGCCTGTCTTTGCCCGCCTCCGCCTGTCTTCGCCCTCCTCCGCCTGTCTTCGCCCGCCTCCGCCTGTCTTCGCCCGCCTCCGCCTGTCTTCGCCCGCCTCCGCCTGTCTTTGCCCGCCTCCGCCTGTCTGCCCGCCTCCGCCTGTCTTCGCCCGCCTCCGCCTGTCTTCGCCCGCCTCCGCCTGTCTTTACCCGCCTCCGCCTGTCTTCGCACGCCTCCGCCTGTCTTCGCCACTGTTGGATGGCCGCTCATCGTCTCTACCTAAAAAGGGAATCGTTCCGCGTGCGATGCGCCCGCTGTCCGGAAGCATTCCATTGTGCCGGGGTCTGCGCGCTGGCTTTGTTTTTACGGCTGCTTCTTGTAGTCTTTGCTGGCTTGGGGGGAACACAATAAGTGGCGTCTCGAGCGCCTCCGCGATTGAGAAAGCTTGTGCATGATTTTGCGGTCCATGACTGTAATAGCAATTGGACGCGATCGGCAACACGACGAATTCGCTCTCCGACGATTCAACGAATTTGTTCTCCGACGAATTCGCTGCCTCCTGCGTTCTGAGATGACAACAATGATCCGCTGGTGTTGTCACTACTGCGCCGTGTCAGTTCGCCTGGTTATTTTACATGTTATCAGAAATATCGGTACTTTGAACACTTTCAGAAATGATGTTCAGTGGTAGAGACTGGGTATGCCATATTTTTTCCTTATGGTGGAAAAACACTGCAAAAATCGCCCTCCCGACGACTGGTTTGGAAATTCGCGCTCGACAGAGCGAATTCGTCGGGCGAATTTGCTCGTTCGCTGATTCGTCGTGTTGCTGAACACAAACTGAGCGAATGACGAATTCGTCGTGATACCGGCGAATTCGTCGTGTTGCCGATCGCGCCCATTGTCTTAGTTGGTCATACGCGCCCTGCTTGTCTCGCAGAAGCTTGGAAGGATAATTCATAATTATCGACTTTTGCTAGTGGTAAAAATGAAAAGCGTATTTATGAATTGGGATAAGCTGCTGGCAGTTGTACCTTCGGCTCATGTAGCCAGCACCGGTGCTGTAGGCATTGCACCATCGCTTGCCCTCCCTGACGCCCTCCTCCCTTGCTCGCAGGGCCAGCAGCAGCAGCAGCAACAGCAGCCGTACTTCAACCCGGCGGGTATCCCGCCCAACTACACGTACTTCCCGTTCGTGCCTCAGTACAGCATCTACACGCCGATGCCGCCGGCGACCAACGCGGCCCACCAGCCGTCCAGCGGCGGCAACCAGTACCCCAAGATGGCCTACAACGCCGCCTCGTTCGCCGGCAGCTCATACGACAGTCTGGCCTCGGCTCCCGGTGGAGACTATAAGTCTGCGCCGTTCGGCGGTTCGGCCGCGCACAAGTTGGCTGGTTCGGGCTCAGCTGGCGCGGCGGATCTGTATGGCAAGATGCAGCAGCTGGGCGGCAAGTATGACAACAAGGGCTTCCACGCCGCTACGCCGCCGCCGTTCGGCCTGGCGGCCGGCCAGCCGCAGACGACGCCGCTGGCTGCGCCCGGTGGGTACGCACCGCACATGTTCATCCAGCAGCTGCCGGCGCAGCACCAGCTGGTGCACCCGACGCACGCCGAGTCGGCCGGCGGAGGACCGCAGCGTGCCGCCGCCGCCGCCAAGCCGGCCGCCAAGAACAGCTATGGCGGCGGATACTGGCCGGCTAACTAAGCTACGATCCAGGTCTGACAATCACTCAGGCCGGACAGCCAGCCGGCCCGCCCGCAGCGCCCAGTCCGCAGCCCACCGAGAGACGGTGGCGCCCTCTCTGTACCTACCGCCGGCCATGTGGCCGCTCTTTCCGCTCTCGTGTGTGCGTGTGCGTGTGAGATTTGAAACGGCAAAACGGCTCCTGATCTTTGGTGTTCGATGTTAAATATGTGGTAGGGTGTGCGGCCGGTCTGTATATAGGCGCTTCTCAGTGAGGCACAAATTGTTTGGAAGATAATCATGTGTTTTTGGTACAAAGGCACGTCGCGGCCGGCCGGCCGGTCGGACGCCGGCTTTGCCGGCCCCGGTCCGCGTCCGTACCTCGGTTTTAACCTCAGTCTGTCCGCTCGGCGGCGCGGCCGTGTACCTTTAGACTTGTGATACGGCCAGCCGGGGGCCCGGTGCGCCGGTCCACCTCCCTAGGCTACGGGCATTCGAGGAAAGACGAGTCAGTGAGAACACGAGATAGAGAGCTGGTGTACATACTGTGTTGCGCTGACTTAGCGCGCACGCCACTGTTTTGAAAATTAGGTGTCGCGATAACTTACTACTTTCGTGTTTTGTAAAACTTTCCTTGAGGTACTTCGCCGTCAATACAAAACGAAGATGTGCTGCGGTGGTTTTCGGGTAGTGGCCGTTTATCAGATTGTGGGTTATGGAGAAGCTAAGTGCAGTTCAGTGACTGGTGAATGTGGAATTCACTTTTGCCGTATTGCAGATTTTCGTAAACTTGATCCAAATGGATAGTGTTATAAGTAGAAACAGCCAATGACTGCACTTCAGGTTATCTCGGGATGCTCAGCCGGAGAGTTACTAGTATCTGGTCTGGAATGAACAAAATGCGATGCAATTTGTTGTTAGGGAAAAGCACAAATAAGTTTCGGAAGTCGGGATAAGTTATCAATCATCGAAACAGTGCAGGTGACTAAGGATTGAGGCTCCGTCAAAGGACATGAATGGCTGATACAAAAAGTTCTTGAAAATGCAAAAACGAAACTAAAACGTATCACAGATATAAAACTATCGAATAAGCACATGAAAGACGGAGCGCGACTGAAACGCTGCTTCAATGTATGATTCACGTTTCGCACGCGTCTAATCTTGCGGCTTGGAATGATTCCAACTAGAGGTGCCACTTTTCTACCCACTTACCCACCAGATGCGGGTAGTTTAGTTACTTCCCACGTGGGTAGTAGCGGGTAGCACAAGCAATCATTTGGATGAAGTGGGTAGTTGGCGGGTAGCAGAATTTCCATAAATTGACAAAATGAAGAAAACAATATTTTGATGGGAATTGGGATGCTTCAACAAATATAGGCAGTAGGCACCAATCAGAACTAGTGAACAGAGATCAACACATAACAGTTCAGCATTGAAAAATGAGTTATTTAATAACAGACATAATGGTGGCAATTTTTTATTTGTGGGTACTTGCGGGTAGCTGGCAGCCTATATGGCCAATGGTCATGTGGGTGGTGGTGGATAGATAAAGGGGGTTTTGCGGGGTGGGGCGGGTAGCCACAAACCTTAAAAGTGACACCTCTAATTCCAACTCACATCCTCGGTTTTAGAATGGCCTCATCGGCCATCGCGCCAAGTGGGCGAGTGCCAGTGAAAATCCATAGCGTATCCTGCACGGGCTTGTTTTCCTTCAACTTGTATAACACACATTGTAGCTGAGTTCGAAATATTGTCCAAACCCGCAAAATGGATTGTGTATTGTGAATCCTTTTGTTTCGAGTCAGTTTTTAATAAGCAGATTATTACGAGATAATTTAGAGAGATTATCATTTAGTGCAAGCGTCCTTATTTACACTTTGGCGCAGCTTGTACGAAAGCAGCGCATGTTTACGACTTGGCGCTGGTTTTGTGGGGACGTGAGGCGCCGTGGCCTTGTCTTAGTTTATTTTGGTTCATTTCCTCACAAATTATTATTATTTTCCATCTTTGAGGCAAAAATGTAAATTTTTCTTTGAGAAGTCTCAGTAGTGCAGGTTCATTACCAGCAACAGAAAGTTCATGGCCTAGGATACGAAGAATCCCACAATGGCAAATCCATCCGTTGGGGAACCCTGAACCCTGACCCAGAAATACATGAATCTGAAGAACAGAGAAGATTTAAGACGAAGCTGAATTTGGACATTTCGGTTCAAGAGGATGCGTGTCATCGCCCATTGATAGTGATAACAATATGGTTGCAGCAGCAGTGTCCTCTGCTTTGCAGCCTCGTTCAGTTTAATAAATGTGCTTGCATTGAAATAATAAATCATGTTTATTAGCTGATGTTAGTCAAATACATAATTTGCTACATTTTTGTAAACAACAAAAATTGCTAGTCATCACTGTGTATTACAATGAAGCTAAACTTAAAGCAAGACTATGCTCTGCATAGTCTTCAATGCATTTTGTTCATCATGTCCTATCCAAGCAATGCTGCATTGTTGAACAACAACAAAGACTACAAGATGTGCAACACTGGGGAAGCCTATGCCTCAATGCCCAAGAAAGGTATGTATGATGTTAAAATGTAGCTTGTATTTGCACTTCTGAAATATTAAAGTTGCAACTTGTGTACAGTGTACTGCATAGGTGGGGTTAAAGGAAATCAGTCTCTGAGTCACTTTTATAATGGGGTTTTAAACTGATAGCAGTTTTGAAGGTCATGTTGAGAAATATTTTACAGCATACCCTGTTTGGTTAAAAGGACTCTCCTGCTAATGTTTTATCATGAAAGTTGGTGCATAGTTGAAAATTGTGGCTATTTGTCAAAAAGCTTTGTATGGTAGTATGTGTTAAAAGCAGTGTTACTGGACCAGCAGGCAAACCCTTTGCCATTGGAAATTTTGTGCTAGTTATGTAAACAATTATATCATATTCATTGCATTTGTACTTACTACTGTTAAAAATGATTTGACATAAGTTCTGAATCTCTTATGTCTTTTGAAGCACACAATGTCATAACAACATTCACCACTTCTAAAATTCATGCCACTTCTCACAATCTATGATTATTAGCATATTGATTAGCATATTAACAGTGATTTGGCAAAGTGACTGGTCTCCTTTAAGGTCCAATGGCCAGTCATGTAAAAATGCCAGACTTCACTCTATTAGCAATGCAGGTATAGATGCTTCAGCACTTTTATATTGTCTATTCCACCAAATGCATGAAATGTCTGGTATTTTGACCATTGATTGGACCTTTTTCCTACCCATAGGGATTGCAAATATTTTACAAATACTTTTTGTGAGTTTATGAAAACAATAAGTCCTGCCAGCACATTGTCTGCATTGGTGCCTAATAGTAATGACTACAAGCCAAACAAGCCAAACACCTTAGTCTCAAAATGTGCATACATTAACTGTAATGGGTACCATTGTTGTATTTTATCAATATATGTGTATTCTGATTCCAGCTTGTATCAATATTTTATGTTGTAAATGTGTTTGTCTATATTCATCCTTGACCTGAACCCAATGTTGATGTTTTGAAACTGCACTGACTGGGAGTTCACATTATATTTTCTTTCACATTCATTTTATTCTACTATATTCCACAGCATATAATGAAATGAAAGCATGTCAGTGGGATAAATGTGCTTTAAAAGCACATGAGGTCAACAGATTAGAAATGACTTGTTTAGTTCAAGATAACTTGAACAAACAAAAGGTCATGCTTGGAGAGCTCCAAAACATGGTTGGTACTATGCCCATTGTTAGTAATGTTTTATTGTGTGAACCATTTTGCCCCTCTCTTTTTTCTGCATGTAGTAAATTTTACCATTTTTAACAAAGACATATTAAAACTGCTATGCATGAAATGCTTTTTCATATAGTGCAAAGTGGTGACATGATTCAAAATAGGACATAAATCAAAACATTGTTTTACAATAAGTAAATCAATCATTAAATCCAGTTTATGTGTATGGTTATGCTTAATGCCCCTGCACAACAGTGATGTGCCTCATTTCAGGCATGCTTGCTCCCTCTTTTTGGACTGTGGGAGCAGCATTAAAACCCATGCTTAAAGGATATGGTGGTCATTGGGAAACATTCTTGTTAGGTATATGCTACAGACTCAATAGTTGTTGAGTGTAATACAATTAATGTTCAGATGGTAGGCTCTCATATTCTTAAATTGCATAATTGGAGCATTGATTGTAAATTTCTGTTTGATTGACTTGTTGATTGTAAACCAGCCAAAAACTCAATTTGCTCCCAGCTCTTCAATTTACTGAAAGAAGTTTGAATGTAGAACTGTTGGCGGAGAGCTGGATATTGTGCAAAGTAAATGGATTATGCTTGAAACATGACGCAATTTTGTTGTGTGGTAAAGGTATTGATTTGTATATTGTATATTGCTTAGTTAACACTTAACTACATTTGTGTCTGACGTCTGTCAGGTGTCAACCCCAGCTACAACAAAACCTTTGCATGCTTTTCACTGCATATTCGATGATATAGCATACCTTATATACCTACCCCAATCCAAAGTTTCTTGCTGTTCTTCCCTTTTCAGTTGTGATATGGTGATATGGTTCAATTTTTATTAAGCTTTTATGACTTTCTTATTTCCCTGTTGTATCATCAACAATGGCATGTAACTATAAACTTTTTTTTGTAAAGCAACCATCTTCATTGCATTAACTCTTTGAAATTGTGTTGTGATTGTAGGAAATATTGGCCCTCACATTTTGCAGCTGTTTTTTGTGCATACAAGCACAGCTTTACATAGTGCAATATATAATGATATTCCTCTGCATGGCAGTATCAATTATTTGGTTTGGCAGTTAACTGCTCCCAGTGTCTGCAAGCTATATGGAGCTAAAAATGCACACACAATACTTAAATTTAATGAGTCGAATACATATAATACATTAATTTCAAGGACTGGTCAGTGATCAAATAGAGTGAAACAAAATGTTCAGCTTACACTGATCAAAATTTATCATGGATGCCCTTTGTGGGAAGATACTCCTATCCTAGAGTCAATAGTTTTTGCAATTGTATGTGGTAGCACATCCTACTGGAAATTAACACACGACAGGTCATAAATTGCTGCTAGAATAGCAATGATACATATGGGGCACATCATCAAAGCATTTTTTGTATTATACTTGTCCAAATCCATAAATTGTTATGTTTGGTAGGTGCATATACACTGTAAAAATGCTGCTATCGAGAGTACACTATTCACAAGACCAGTTTGTCAAGTGAGAGGCATTAATGAGCTCTTAAGCAAGACCATAGGCAGCAAGACTTCATTACTTTGTCATATCTTAATCCATTCGATGCTCCTCCTAACCTACCTCTATGCTGTCATCGTGCTGCCCGTCCCTGGGACCAGCCTGGCCCGTCTCCCCAGCCCCACACCACCACCCCAGCTGACTGTGTCCCTGTCCTGTCACTGACCGCCACTACAGGCTGGCAGAGAACCGTACTCGCTCCCAGCTGACTGTGTCCCTGTCCTGTCACTGACCGCCACTACAGGCTGGCAGAGAACCGTACTCGCTGTACGGTGGCCCGACGCAGCTCCGGCTGGGACGGCTGCAGCTGCCGGCCGAGCTGCGCCAGCTCACCGAGTGGCTGACGGCGCTGCAGCTGCAGCCGCAGCCCATGTCCGCCCGGCTCGTCCGCCGCGTCTCCGACCTGCTGCAGGAGCTGAGACCCAGTGGGGAGTCAGAGGCAGGCTGGCACCATGCTGCTCAGGTGAGACAGACGTCAGCTGCGGCCTGTGGACGCCGGACGGTCAGATGGGCAGTCAACGCTCATCCTGTTTGGGCTGAATATTATGCTGTATTTGCCTTTTTATAGGCTTTTTCATTGTCAGTTGTTTGATCACATCGTCCAACTAACCATGACGAGTGGTGTTTGGTTGTATTGTAGATACTATAATTTTCATATGCTCGACACTTTCTTGACATTTTGTCATCGTCGCCGTATAAAGTTTAGCTCCGTGCGTAATTGCCCAGGTTTCCCCCGTTCACAGAGCGACTTTCGCTCCGTTTACAGTCTATGTCGCGGAAGGGGCAGTTTGAGCCGTGGCCTGGCTTTGGCGATACGCTCATCGCCATGGCAACGGGTCGCATCACTGGCGCAGATGTGGCGTTGGTCGGCAGTCAGCTGAAACTGCTCCTGACGCTGCAGGGTAACCAGCGGATTCTCTTCAAACCGCAGTGGTGAGGCGTGCTTTCAATAAACGTATTCGATGGTGTGCGATGACATTTTCATCGTGCCGGCGGGATCTGTGACGGTGTCCTCCTCAGTCCTCAATCGTGTCAGTGACCTGTGACCTCTGACCTGTGACCTCTGACCTGTGACTTGTGACCTGTGACCTCTGACCTGTGACCTCTGACCTGTGACCTCTGACCTGTGACCTCTGACCTGTGACCTCTGACC
>JARFNR010188787.1:4754-21192 GCA_030323935.1 Semibalanus cariosus
ATGTTTGCACATCACTTTCTCTCCTGGAGACTTGGACCAGCACCAGCTTGACTTCGATTTCTCCTGTCTGACCTATAGGGCTTGTATGTCCTTCAGCTGCTGACATGTATGTGCATCTATAACTCTTTCTTCCTGGACAATGTACCTTGACTTACTTGACTATCTCTGTGGACGTCACTCTCACTTTCGAGATGAAAGACTGCTGCCGTTCATTAATGGTGCCCACTTTGTGACAAGATAACTGTAACCAAACAAAATGTCTTGATAAGAAATAATAATAAATGATGTCAGAATCATAACGCCAGCGGCAGCTCTTTATTATTTACCGGGAGGTTTTCTCTGATGAAGACAAACTATGTGTTTCATTTTTAAACGCTACATCACATGACGAGACGACAAGACCATCCACGAAGAAACCATGTTTAAGCACATGTAAAGTGATCGGTTTCAGCTGCTTTTTGAATGAATGAAATCAGCATTCAACTTTTACTTCATAATATAACATACAATTAAACCGTCAATGATACAATTTAACTATGGCTTTAGTAATGAGGCTTCACTCTTCCCTGTTCTGAGGCTTGTCGTAAACCTTCATCGACTGTCACTTATCGTGCATCTCGTCTTCTTCAAGCGTGTCTTTAAGCCACTCTGTTTCTGCACATGTCCTTCACTGCACTGTCTGATGTTCGTGTGTCATCTTCTCTGTTCTGTCAGATATTCAAGTGGAGATCAATGGTGCATTTACGACGTCCAAATACCTGACCACGACCCGTCCCCTCCCCACCGGGGTGCTCCTCTCCTCGGCGCCCACCTTCGTCTCTGACGGCACCACGTCCGAGTACACCACCCTCGTGATCGGCACCGTCGCCAACGGCTACTACTCGCGAATCGTGAGCACGGCCGAGCGCGTCTTCTACGCCATCCCCCGCTCCGGGGAGCGTCCGCAGCCGACTGGGGTGGTGTCGGAGGCCGTCAATACGGAGGTGCACGGAGACGCTACCACGGTGCACCGCACACGCTACATCCGCACATCACTCGGTACCAACTACGGCCAGGTGATCGAGCGGACCAGCTCGGTGATGCCGCAGCTGGAGAGCAGCACACAAGAGCCCCAGCTGCCGACACTCACCATCGGTATGCCAGTCAGCTACCCGAGTGTGGCGCCGCGCGTCACCGAGCTGCCGGAGGAGATCAACGAGATCCCCACCGCGCGACGCGTCGTCCAGGGCGAGGAGGTGATTATTGTGGATGAGGTGGTGCGCCCCGCTCCCGCGCAGAAGATCCTGTCGACGTACACCGCTGATGGAGATGGGCCGCTACAGCTGGACGAGCCGGTGGTGGTCGTGTCCGACCGTGCATCCTTCCAGAAGACGCAGGCTCTGCTCAGTGAGAAGGTCAACAAGATGGTGAAGGACCTGAACCTAAAGGAGGGTGGCAACCGCGAGTCACGCGACTTCAGCGATCTGGAAACGATCGAGATCCTGGACCTGGACCTGGCGCTGAGCGGAAGCGAGCTCACCACCGTTACCTATGTCGGCTTCTCGGACTTCGTCACCACCATCGGCAGCACGGTGGTGGTCTTCATGCCACAGTCGGCCGGAGCGGCGCAGATCCGCGCCAAGATGAGCAAGACGGCCGACGCACAGTTTGTCGGCCCCACGCGCGCCGGCAAGAGCGTGGTGCTGAGCCGCGCGCCTGTGTTCATCCCGAACCGAGGCAATGTAATCACGACCACACGGACCTTCGCCTCAAAAGACGCGATGACCACGAAGACCCCCGACTCTGAAGACACGAATGAGGCATCGCCCGTTAAAGATGACAACGTGCTTTCCACTGCAAGCACGCGGGTGTACAACACCATCGACCTGTACCCCACCGGTTTGGTGACGTCGATCGGCGGCACCGTTGCTCGCGAAAAGGTCACCACCGTTTTCACCACGCTCGTGTACGGCACCTTCATCAAGGGCCGCTACGCCAAGGTGGTGAAAAGCACGTCCAGCATCTACTTCCTCGTGTCGAAGACGACCAGTGTCGAACCAACTGCGGTGCTTCAGGCCACAGCCTCCACCCTCGCCGTGGATAGGGGTCACCTGGGAAGGGCGGTCGGCAGTGGTGCTAGCGAACAGGTGATTGTCGGCAGTGCGGAAGAGGCTAAGGCGGCCTTGAAGCATTCCCAGCAGCTGGATGGCAGCCTGGCTCCGTCCTCCGCACCGCCACTCTTCTCCTCACACGCGGATGGCGATGAAGAGAACTCGGTGCTGAAGACGTACTACACGACCTTCACCTACTTGACCACCCTGTCGAGCGGCGACAACACCAAGGTGAAGACCAGCCTGAGCACGGTGACCAGTGTGGCCACGGAGAGCCGGCCGAGCCCTGCACTCACCTACTTCACAACGTTCACCTATTTCACCACATCGAATGTCGGCGGAAAGGAAGTTGTGTCGACGCGCTACGAGACCAAGTCGCAGGTGGTGGCACCCACGAAGGCGCCGACTTCGACCAAGGATGCACTCGCCGAGCTCGTCACCAAGACGTTTTTCACGACTTACACTTACTTCACCACCTCTCACGCCGGGGAGAGCAGCGTTGTGCAGAGTCGTCTGGTGGTCAGCAGCAATGTAGTGACCTCTACCGTGCCCGTCTCGGCAACGGCAGCCACCGCCAGTGCCGCTGAGCCGGTCAAAGCCACGGCCACAGCTCCGGTTACACAGTACAGCACCGGCTTGCTCTCGTCGCTCGTTTCTTCAGAGGTCAACGATGGTGTCACCACCATCTCCTCCACGGGCTACTTCGGCACCTCAGTGCACGGCCTGTACGCACAGCTCATCAAGAGCACCACAATGACGATGGACCCCGCACTGACGCCGAGCTCTGCTCAGCCGGTCGCAGCCACGCCTGTCTCGAACATCGCTGCTCCGAGCCTTCTGTCTAAGAACCCCAGTGTCAGTGCAACTCCTACGCTCATCAGTCCCAGCTCCGGCACTCAGCCTCTGCTGAGGTCAAGCTCTGTCATCTCCACATCACCCAAGGAGCTCCTGTCCTCTCTCAGTGCGCAGCTCGCGTCGAGCGCGGCATCTTCCTCCAGCCGAATCCAATCGACCAACCGCAGCTTCTTGCCTTTCCGTACCTCTAACAAGCGGAAGTCAAGTGGCCTGCTTGCTCTACTAGCCGCCAAAAAGGGAGGATTCAGTGCGCCAGCACCGGCACCATCTTCCACCAAATCTGGTCCGACGAGCACCAAGAACCTTGTTTCAGCTTCAAAGATTCAGAAGAGCTCCGTCTCAAAGGTGGTGACGGCTCCCTCGTCCTCAACTCTGGATGAGGAGATCCCGCCCCCCTCATCCGAGCGACGCCCCCGCTTGAGGCCTCGTCGTCCGTTCTCAGGTCTTAGAAGACCAGGCAGCCGCCCCGGCCTGCGGGGTCTGTTCAGGAACCAAAACAGACCCGAAGAAGAGGAAGTGACGGAGCCGGTTGAAGTCGAAACAACGACTGTCGCCGCTGAAGAGGAGGAAGAGCCCATCGACCCGACAGAAGAAACTGTGACCGAGGAGGTGCCTGAGACGACTACGGAGGCAGTGACCACTCGGCCTCCTCGTGTGCTGGCGTTCGGCAGAAGCCGGCCGATCAGCGGCACGCGCAACGCCCTGCCTCTGCGCCGTCGTCCGAAGACTGGCGCCAGAAGTGGTCTCATCAGCCGCTTCTCCTCTGTGACGGCCGGAGGTAGCGAGCCAGAGGAGACAACTACCACGACAACCACCACGACGACAACCACCACCACGGAAGCTCCCACCGAGCCTCCAACAGAGCCTCCGACCGAGGCGCCCACTGAGATTACCCCCAGACGGGTCCGCGGCCGCGGCCGTGGACGCGGGCGCCAACCGGCTAAGACCCTCAGGCGAACTGTGAGGAGGAGAAGGCCAATCCGCGGCAGACGTAGAAGACCCGTTGAGGAAAATGACCTTCAGGCCGCTGGATCGGAAGTGTACGAGGAATACGTTGCTGTCGAGCCGCTGCCGGAGCACGCCAACTTCTTTGAACAGAACCATTTTTTAGATGATGCTGGTTCCGAAGTAGCTGTGGTCGTCGCTAACGTCGACCCCCTTCAGGCTGCCGCTGAGTACGCGACCGGGGACTTCCCCGTTCTGTCGCGCAACAAGCGGGAGTCCAGCTTCGGAGCCAGGACCAGGTCCCACACCTCTCGTGGGAAATCTCTTTCAAAGCAGGAAACTCTTATCGAGACGACTGCTAGCTCTGCCTCATCGACTGGAAGCCGCTCTCGGCGCCAGAGTAGGGGTCGCACCAGGGCCAGAAGCAGTCGTCAGTCGGAGACGAGCAGAGCGCGTGGTGTCAGTCCAACGCCCGCCGAGGACACCAAGGAGAAGTTCACCCTGACTTCTGGTCGCTCGCGTGGCTCTTCAGGTTCCAGGACGGGATCTTCGCGCACTTCTTCCAGCAACACGCGCAGGGCTATTCCGGGCTCTCGGAGGAATCGCCCGTCGTCTGGCTCCAGCAGCTCTGGTCTTGCAGTCAGTCTTCGTCAGCGTCTTCAGCAGGCGCAGCTGGCAGCAGCAGCCACCAGTGCGCCGCCCAGCGCCCCGACCCGTGAACGAACACCTCCACGCGGATCCTCCACTAGTGGCTCGTCGTCCTCACGCCGCCCGCCCCAGCGTGGCTCGTCCGGCAGTCGCAACCGACAACGCCAACCCCTGTTCGGACGGGACCGCAGCCGTGAACCTCCAGATCGTCAGCCGGAGATCGTTCCGACGCCGGTGCTGGATGAGGGTCAGATCATCGTGGTCTCTGCCGAGCAGGTGGCCGCCTCCATCCCGGTGATAGCTGACGGACGCACCTCGTTCCGCGACGTGTTCACCGCACGCACCGTCACCAACACACTCGAGCTGGGTCAGTACACTGAGACTGAGGTGAACGGCGAATTCCGCACCCACGTCGGAACGAAAACGGCTGTTGGTAACGGTGGTCGCACTGAGGTGTCAACCCTGTACCTCAGCCCCACCGAGATCAATACTTCAGTCAGATCCCAGACCAGAATTCGTGGCCGGATATCGAACGTGCGCTCCACGTACAAACAACCTGGTTTCACAGTCGTGCCGGAGGTGAACACAGTGAGTGCCGCGCAGGTGACGCCGAGTCCATCCGCGCCCAACAACAACAACAACGCGTTGACGGCTCTATTGCAGCAGCTGTTGTCCAGTCAGGGTCAACCGAGTCCTGCGCTATCCGGCTCCTTCAACGCGCCGGTGGCACAGCCTCAGCAGGCATACCGCACGGTCAGCTACACCTCTTCGTACGTGACGACTGTGACAAAATCGGACCTCACCACCGTGCCCATCTTCTTCAATGGCCGCAAGACGAACACCGTCATCGTCAACACCGATGTGCAGGTGATCACCGCCACTGAAGTAATCACCTCCTCGGAGAAGATTCCCAGCCAGACGGTTGCTCCGGCCGCCTCGTTCGGCGGACTCAGCGGCTTCGGCGGGCTTGGCGGCCTGACGCCGCAGCAGCTGCTGCTACAACAGCTGCTGAATCAGCCTCCGAGGCTGCAGCTGCCGGCCATCCAGCCGACGGCGGCGCGCAACCTGTTGCCACAGAGCCAGCCGCCACCTCAGCTGGAGGAACTGTTGCGCCAGGCCACCGAGGTGGATCAGCAACAGCCGAGAGTGCTGCGGGAGGTTGCTTCCACCTCAGTGGCCACCATCTACGTCAGTGGCTCAAAGCCGGGCGAGTTCTTCAAGCGACTGTCGACAGTGACGCTGGACGGGCCCGAAGTGACCCGCATCAAGCGCGGCCAGCTGCCGCCCGCGGCGGTCCGCTCCACAGAGATACCGGCCTTCATCGAGACCGACCAGGGTCTGTTCAAGGTGCCCAAGGACTCCCACATCTTCGGCGACCTCGACTTCTACGTGATGTCGGCGATGAATGAGATCGAACCGGACATGATTCAGCTGGGCGCCACGCAGACGCTGGAGAGCGTCAAAGGAAGCAAGGCAACCAGGTATAGAGAGAAGATCATTGATGTTGCGCCGTCTCTTATAGATCGTCCTTCCCTTAAGACGAATTCTTTTTTATGGGAGGGCCCCGCTGAGTTTGCCCCACTCAGACGGGAGAAGCGCCAAGCCACCAGGGGTCGCGCTGGATCTAACGGAAATGACCTAAGCTTCGCTCCACGAAACAATGCTCAAGCTCGACGCATCGACGCACCTGAGTATACCACTTACGCCTATGCCAAAACGGTGACTGATGAGTTCGGAAGTATTTTTGTCAAGAGCACACAACATGTGCTTCCCAAGATAAGAACACATAGTAATATCGAGTTTGTGGAACTCACAAAACTCGGTGTCAAGCCTACAGCATCTAACAGTCTTCTGTTTGGAATCCTCGAGACTGAAGTTGATTCAATAACCAGAACGCTTACCGCCCGTGGGTCTGAGCTGAATGCCCCTCGGCAGTCCCTCGGAGGCCGCAGACAACTTTCTGGTGGGCTTCAAACAGTAAGAGGCACCAGCTCGGGCAGTCGCCGAAGAACTCAGAATAGAACACGTAACATAGGACCACCTGACGAGACTGGTCTAAAGGTGAGCAGAAGGAAAAATCCGCTATTGGAAATTAATGAAGAGCAAAAGCCTGTGAGTGTTACAACTCTGCGTTCATCAATCGAAGAACAGACAGTACCAACTACAGACAGGCCTCGAGTGACAGCTCCACTTCCACGAAAAGAATCACCCCACTCTGAGTCCAAGAGCAGCGAGAAGGCGGTGAAAGAGGCCTTGCTAGAAGAGAACGTCATGGAGGATGCCTCTGGTCCTACTGTTTCTCAGGGTATCCGACGTCGAGTTCGCGTTCGTGGTCAAGTTAAACAAGTATCTCTCGTCTCAGATACCACCACACCCAAGTCCGAAAACCCCAAAGAATCGACTGTCGACATCGAAAACGTCATTGACAGTAATTCTGAGCAGCGAACACGTGGACGCCGCGTTCGGGTGCGTACACGTCCAAGGACTCGTTCATCGCCAGAAAGTACAACATCACCCTCAAGTCGAGGTAATCAAAGAGGTGTTGAAAACGTCATCGACGATGTAGATTCACAGCAGCCAAGAGGTGGGACTAGTCGAGGACGTGCCCGTCAAGGAGCGAGCACCACGGTGACGGGCACAACCACTAGCCGCCGCCGAGGTCAAAGGCCAGTGAGTCGTTCTAACAGCGCCTCCACAGGTGTCACCGCTCAGAGTAAGACGCAGCGTGGTAGGGGAAGAGGACGTTTTCGACCGAGTACACCCACAACTGCACAACCGGAGATAAAATATTTGCCGAAGGCAAACGCTGAGCCAAATGTTGTAGAGACGACAAATTCCTCGAATCGTGGTGCCACGATAAGCAGACAAGTAGTCTCATCCGACTCCCGTTCAGCGGCGGCAAATGAAAATATAACTCCGAAACCAGGAAGTTCCGATTATTTTCAAATATCCACTGGGTCGCGAGAAGAAAATAAGTCAGAAGCCTCTCCATCTGAGAATACCGTGTCCACTAAGCAGAGCACTGTCGTTGACATTGCATCAACTCCTACAACACCCGCTACCGAGGCAAGTGTTGCAGATACTTCACAATCACTTGATCAACTCGAAGCGGAAAATGAGAAGAATACCATACTCCCCGAACAAGACTTCACCACGGTATCTCCTCCGGAAAGTAAACCCACCAGAAGTCGCCGTGTGCGGGTGCGAGCTCGCCTCGTTGGAGGATCTGGAGCGCCAGCAGAAGCTGACTCAAGTAAAGCAGAGACTGACTCGGGTGATTCAACGGAAGCAACCGAGTCAAAATCAAATGAAAGGGAACAAGCATCGAATGCTATAGCTTCCGAACAGCAAAGCAACTCCAATCAAGTGAAGGATGCTTCTCTGGCTCCAGTATCAACACGCCGTCCGAGCTCGAGAAGACGAGTGGTCTCTCGGATACGTCAACGGACCCGGCCTATTACCGCCACAGAGTCCACCGATTCTGATGCAACAACAACCACCGACCTGGGCTCGGAGACGGCAACTGAAGATATGACGCTTGAAGTGCCTCAGACTACTGTTCTAGCTGGTCGACGCAGGGTACGTGTGCGTGCTCGTCGTCCGGTATCACAAGCAGCTACATCTACTCCGACTACCACGGAATCTACCAAAAGTCCTGATGCAGCCCGTGACACGACAGCTCCAGCTATCAATGAGATAGAAGAGCCTGAAGGCGAGACCAGTGGCACGTCTCCAGCAAGTGAAGCAACTTCCTCTCCTGCCACGCGAAGGGTTGTAGTGCGAGGCCGCAGTCGAAGTCAGGCTGACAGCCGCTCGTCTACCAGTGCAGTCAGTCCTGCCACGCTCCGTCGAAACTCCAGAAGGCGGCCATCCTCGGTTCGCCCCACCACGACGGCACGGCGGACTGAGTCGGGAAGAACAGGAGCAAGGAGGACACAAGTGACCAGGAGGAGACGGCCGACCGAGACCAAGCAAACCGAAGAAAATAAGACCGACGATGCCGTGAATACCGTGACTCAGGCAAGTGTTCCATCAACGCCCCAGGGAGCAGCATCTCCTCGTCGTGGCGCCAGGAGACAACTTACTCGGGTTAGAACTGTTGCGAGACCCGTGGAGCAGACAACTACAGAACGGATTTCCGTTTTTACAGGCAATTCAGCATTGAGCTCAGCAGATGGCTTAGATGGTGAACTTCAGTCCTCAGTTTCTCCAGATATTGAGTTAAACGTCCTGACAGCCAGAAAGGTTCCAGATGGCAGTGATGCAAAAGCTGGTTTAAGCAACATAATCGCCGGTCTCAGTGATAGTAGCGTTACCTCTGGTGATACAACAGCAGAGGTGGGTAAAAAGACTCTTGTTAAAAGGGTGAAGAAGATAAGGAAACTTGTCTCTAGCCCAGGATCAGCGTCAGTAGAAGGTACACTAGATCCATCTGAGGGTACCAAAGCTACATTTTCAGTTCAGTCTTTATCTCCAAAAGACAGCGTTAATGATGCAGACGATGCAACTAAAAGTACAGCTAACACTAGTGATGCACAGAAAGACACCAAAAGACTCAAAGTCACAAGAGCCAAAACTGTGATCTCTGCAGAAACGACAAGCGATGCTGGTAGCGACCAGACGAATGAACAGGATGTCACTGCAGAGCGACAGCGTGTGCGGGTCACCCGGACACGTACAGTGGCTCGAACCGCGTCTTCTGCTGCCACGGCTGCAGTGTCGCAAGATAGTGACGAGTCCAGCGATCCAACGGACACAAATGTCCAGGTCACTCGGAAGCAGAGGATAAAAGTGACCAGAACGCGCAGTGTTGTGCGCCCCACTGCGACACGCACGTCTGATTCTGAAGTTGTCTCTGCCCCACGTCCAGCCACCAGACAGCGGGGTAGAAGCAGGTTCCGCGCGAGACCAGCCACCCCCAGAACAGGAGGAAGGTCCCGTCAGGGGGTGACAAGAACCAGAGTGGTGTCCCAGCCGTCGAGTCTGAGTGACGATACTGATTCAGTCATTGTCACTGAAACCTCTTCCAACTCTGTTTTCGATGCTGTCGAGACAGGAGCAGACAATGATGCGTCAGATGAGGAAGTTTCTGTTTCATCTTCAGACGAAACAGATGCAGCTACCACTACTGAAACAAGCAAGGTGCAGCGCAAGCAAATAAAGAAAATAAAAAGGAAGAAGGTCATTCTAACCACAGAGCCATTGGAAGTTACTTCAGAATCTTCACCTTCTGAAGAAGTCACAGATCGTTCAGCTCGTCGTGGAAGCCGGCGTCGTGTGGTGAATGTTCGCAGAAGATTCCCGGTAACATCCACCAGCGTTCCAGACACTGAAGTAGTGGAAGCTGAGACAAGTACAGCATCAGCGGATGGCGAAGAAATTCTCCAAACAACCACTCTGTCAACCAGAGGCCAGGCGTCGACGTCTTCAGGACAATTGGGTGAGACAGATGCTAACTTCGAAAACCTTGAGACGACTACAGCTGCGACTGCGACTACGGAAAGGTCAGGGCGAGACCCTGCCCTGTTCGGCCGTTTCAACCGACGCCGTCGGCCCGTTTTAGTCACTACGCAGGTCTCCGATGACGTTCGAACTAATTCAGCCACTAATGCTGGAGGACGAAGAAATAGACTACGACGTCCCGGTACCTCACCATCTACGACTGAACAGCCTAGTACCACTCTGACTACGGAGGGGCTCACCAAAGACGTCACCGAGGAACCTGATAACGAGGAGAGCTTTGAAGAAGAAACCATCACCTCCTCTACCACCACCACCACCACTGAGCGGAGCAGAGGCCCAGCCGGTATTCGTCCAAGCATCAGGCGTCCATTCCGTCCTTCTCGTCGTCCACAGCGACCAACGTCATCCACTACACCTCAATCAGAAGACGGCGAGGCCGTCACGGAGGTACTAGACACTGCGGATGAGGAAGAGGAAGACACTTTCACCATCACCACCACTGAGCGGTCCAGAAGCTTGTCTGGTTTCCGCTCAAGGAACCGCCTTCCACTGCGCCCGTCCCGCCCGTCCCGTCCGACCCGCCCGACCCGCCCGTCCCGTCCGACCCGCCCGTCCCGACCGTCCCGCCCGACCCGCCCGCAGCGACTGACACCTTCAACGCAGCCTGAGCAGACTGAGGACACCACCGAGACATCGGGCGTTGCAGAGGACGATGATCAACCGATCAGCACCACCACAGAACGAACCAGGGGTCTGTTCCGGCTCGGCGGTCGGCGTCCGTCTCGACCGTCCAGTCCGACCTTCTCCTCTTCAAGCCGCAGACCTCCTTTCCGACCCACTGTGGACGATAACGCAGATGCGGGCAGCGACGCAGAAGCTGGCTCCAGCAGTGACGATGATGGAAGCGGTGCCGTGGAGTCTGACTCGAGGCCTGCGCGAGTCCGGCCGCCGCCCAGACCCCCGGGTGAGAGGCGGCCGACTCGCCCATCCGTGTTCGGTCGTCCCCCTAGACCGTCTGTTTTCGACAGGCTGGCTGGAAGGCCGCCGTCTGAGCTCCGAGTGAGGCCAGTGCTGCCGCCGCGCGGTGGAATCGGCGCAGATCGCAGTCCTCCACGCACCGGATCTCTCGCGCTGGACCAGCAAAGAACCGAGAGCGAGTTGTCCGCTGAGAGCAGGCCCGGTCTGTCCACGGGGAGCAGGCCCGGTCTGCTAAACAGACCTGCAGCTGTTGCCACAGAGGAGGAAGAACAGGATGACGTCACGTCTTTCATTACCACCACAACGGAGCGCTCCACGACGGTAGCGACCACCCCAAGACAGATTCCGTTCTTTCCCGGACTGGCTCGCGAACGGGGCCAGAGCCGTACGAGACGTCCGTTCACCAGTCAGCTACGGACGTCATCCATAACACCCCGCACTCGAAGACCAGTCACCACACCAGAACCCTCCTTCTTCCCTGAAGACGACTATGAAGAAGACGTCCAAGAAGAGGAGATCTATGAGGAGGACGCTCGAGAAGACCAGACTGAATCCGAGGTTATCTCAGCAGATCAGGAGTCAGACAGTGAGGAGGAATCAGTTGGTGGTGACCTCCCCAGCAACGTCGTATACCGCAAGTTCAGCACGGTTAAACTGGTGGAGATACTTGGTGGGCGGCAGACACTAACGCTGCCAGTTATCACCTCAACACTGACCACCCTGGCGCCATCGGAGCTCCATCTGCTCACCGACGCGCCCGGCCTGTTCGACGGCAGCAGCGCTGCGACAGCGTCAGCAGCCATGCCACCGATCCGAGCGACCACCGCTCGTTCAGGTCAGGTCAGGGCTGGCGCTACCCGGGCTCTGTTTGGATCACTCCCGGGAACATCCAGCCGTGCATTCAGACCAGCTGCGGAGACAGCCACTTCCAACCGGCCTGTATCGGCGGTTAGAGGCGGAGCGGCGTCCTCGACGGTCAGGAGACCGACTGCCGAGTTCTCCCCGGAGGCTGAATACCAGTTTACGCTGGTATCGACACGTGCGTCTGTCGGTCGTCCTCTGGTGACCGCTACCAGGGAGGTTCCGCGGACCACACCCAGACAGCGCTTCCGTGCCGCGACTCCAGCGAGCGACACCTTCTCGACCTCAGACGGCGCTGATATCGGGGAAGAAGACGTCTCGATCACTCCAGCGACTCATGGCGGTGTCACGGACGACATCACCTCGCCAGCATCGCCACCGTTCGTCGGCAAGCCGCCATCAGTGGTGCCCGATATACAGTCCTCGCTGGCTGAGGACGCAGTGACTGAGGTCACGACAGACGCCGGTCTGAACGTCATCCTCGCCTCCTTCTCCTCCTCCGCCCGCGCCACCCCAAGCCTGCGCCTCCAGGGTCTGAAGCCCTCCTCCCGTGTCCCAGTGACCGCGCGTCCTGTACGGACGTCTTACAGAGCACTCACCAGCTCGGGCACCGTGGTGATCTTTGGAGAGCTCATCACAGACTCAGGTGAGACGCATGACGGAGGAATGACGAACACCACACCGGAATGTATTGAAGGTTTCTTCAACTTCTCTGTATACTGTCTTTTGGCATATACAGAACAGCCACGAAGGGTGTGTTTTTTCCTACACTGTGTCCACATTTTTTACATGATGTCTTATTTCGCTTACGCACACTTCTTTTGTGACTGAGATTTTCGTCCCCAATGTAACCTCCTCAGCTCGTAAATGTTCCTGCATTTGTTTCCCATGATCTCACAGCGTATGTATGTAATTGTGGGTAGCGTTTTATTTGTAATAAGCATTTTGATCACAATCTGGTAACTTGCTACTTTTTTTCTTAGTACCATATTTGTCGTCTTATATTATAATGCTTTTTGCTTTAGAAATGGTAATTATGTACCTACTTAATAGGAAATTATTAATACTGGTGACCAGCCACTACTGAAATGTCCTGTAACACCTGTCTGGTATTTTCAGCGATAAACCAGCGAGGACCAGTCATCCCTCTGAGGCGGCCACGTGAGTGCTCTCTTCCGACCCGTTGCCGGGCGGTGGTTTCGCCTCCTGCCCACCACATATACACCGCCCTCAAATCTATTCAGACTCGGCGCGCGTAACAAGCAGTGAGAGTGACCGACGCCCTGCGTCAGGACTCCTCGTGGACCAATGTCCTTGCGTCAGGACTCCTCGCGGCCAAAATATATTCGGCGGCGATTTCTCCCAGTCTCGCGGCCATGGCGTGCCGTCTGACAGGGCATCCTCCGGCGCTGGGAGAGCGTCAGGGTGGGCGGCCGCTCCTCTTTGATCAGTATTCAGCAGACGCTCCGCCATCGGCCTGACACACTGTCCGGGGCGCCAGGGATTGCCTCACAGGGTGTAAAATCTCCAGGCGTGAGACGCAGGAGAGCCGTAGAAATCGCCGCCGACGTGACCGTTCTGAAGCGTGATCTCCGAGTCATAATGATAACACATAACGGGAAGCCGTAATATGCAGATTCAAAACTGGCTGAAGCACGGTTCGAACGAGCAGTTTCGACGAGGGCACTTGATTAAACAGTTATACACGACTAAAACGTATTTTGTATGCATAACTTGCATCAGGACCAAATCTATATCGAGTCAACTTTTTCTAAATGTTATGTAAGTATCAACTACAGTTCTCGAGAAACTTACGTTTTGGTTGCTTGTTCGCAGCCTTCGGACGAACGGTTGCCGCTGAAGGTGTCAGCCAAGTTTTGGCGGCATCCGCTAGAGTCACAGGGATCGCCACCAAAGTCATGGACAACGGTGTGCCTGTCCTGGTAGCAGGTGAGATATTTATTCACAGTTATCCGCCCTTCCTAATGCCACGCTACTTCGCCTTAATAGCAGCGCACTATATTTATCGGACTTTAGACCGTGACGACCCTGTGATATTGCACGAGCTGTGTCTATTTGATGATTTGTACGTGTATAAGCTAATGGTGTCGATCTGTGACCAAAATGACCAAAAAGTGTCAAAAAACGTCCTGTGTCCGTGTCCTCGTCCTGTCCTGAGGACGTCCAGAACAGTTGTGCTAACCGACATTTTGGTAACCGAAAAAAATTGTGACCGATTTGGTAATCGGTCGGTCAGGCTTATAAATTTTTGAGCACTCTTCGGTCATTTTGGTCACAGATCGACACCATTAGTATAAACCACCTTAAATGTTGTAACCCGAGCAACTAAGCCCGTTTTCCTTTAACCAAGTATTATCCCCATTGTAAGTACCTCATGAGTGGGCTCGTCCCACAAAACACTTGTCATATGTCCCATATCGGCATCCACCTACCTTTGATTACATCTTAACCAGCCTCTGAGCAAACGTCAGCTTACACTTACAGTACCAGTCTCAGTCCGGGCAGATACTTCCCGGTTAATGCATTGAGTGTAGACATTTCAGCATGCCCAGCATGAATATGTTTTATGTCAGGAATATGCTAATGTGATGTGAAGGATAAAAACTAGTGAGTTTTACCACTTAATGAAATTGAACGATTGTAAGATTCTAACTATGTTTTCGGAAGAAAGTGAATTTCCTTGTGGACAGGCGTGCCAAATGATGACAAATGGCATCTGATATTACTTCTTTAATTACATTATCCGTCTTAGATGTATCTAGGAGGTGGAGGTAAAGTTGATCGAAGCCAACTCTCTGTGTCATACGCCATTATTGACCTGAAATAGATGACCTCCAAAAATGAAATTCTTATGAATGGCGATTTTGCTGTAAGCATGCTGACTGATGTGAAACTAGTTACACATTGTTGTTCAAAGAATACAAAATGAATAATACAACAGCTAGTTAGAACCGATTCAGAATATTCAAAACCACGTTGAGGAGGTCACAGTCATCTTCACATAAAACAGTAACGGTTTCTCTCCTGAAATCTCTCCTCCCAGAGTGATTGATGGCGTGGGCGATAATTCTTGCTATTCTCACCATCTATTATCTGTATGGGTGTGGCGGACGTCACGAGAGCCTCGCCTCCCAGACCGATCTCAATTCAATCAGTGAAAATGTCGATAGTGGCAGATGGAGGAGACAGCGAATAGGGGAAGTAGGCCGAAAATCTCCAGTTTATTGAAAGTATTTTATGTTCAAAGCATGCTTCGCCAGTATTTCTTGGGCAATTCGAATGAGCCCCGGTCTAATTCCTGACAGCTCCGTCCCCACCTGACTCGACCCAACTTGTTCTCTGTTCTGCCTGACCTTACGTGGCCTGTCTTGACCTGACCTGTCACAGGTGGCAGCGTACCACTGGAGCAGGTCGTCAGTAACGGTCAGGTAGTGTTCAACTCGGGCACGATGACCCTGCCGCCCGTGTCGCTGAGTGACATCATGTCGCTGTCGCCCAGCTCCGAGACCGACACAGAGGTGAGTGCTGAGAGCCGCCGCTGCTGCTGCTGCTGCTGTACGGCTGTGACGTCACCACAGACGCCACGGAGCAGCGCTGTGACGTCACTTCACCACAGACACTCGGGCACAGATGTGGGCTGCGCCCGGCTATAGACGCTGAACGATAATGACTAGCCAACTGTCATCATTTATGTGTTGTCTACAAGTTAAATTAGAAATAAATTATACTACTACGTTGCAGAAAGCAGCACAATGACCTCGAAGGCATGGCCAAAATCGGGCAACTTAATTTGCAGCTTTAAATTGCATCTGAGATGAGAAAATTGATGTATAGGTTTACTGCTGAATGTGTTAGCACTTCCGAGTAGTAGCAAGACCGGAGTATAATCGGTGAAATGCAGGCGTTGCAACACGCTCAATCAATTCAATTGGACTGGGCTATCCGGGTGATCAGAATGTTCATCTGAGTGGTGTTCGCCCTCGGTGCTGCTGCTGTCCGTGACTCGACAACTCTGGCAAATCAGCCGGTCACCCTGTGCCCATGTCTCTGTGGGGCCTGACCGGCCATCGCCAGCGGCGCCCCAACTATCGGAGAAATCTGGCGGGCGGGGGCGGCCCATGGGTGGAACCGGACCAGACCGGATTAGTGGTATCAGCGCCAGAGCTCAGTCAGTGACCTATCGGTCGCCGGTGGAGCCAATACCGGCTGATAGCGGGTCAGGGTAGAACCGATCTAGGTTCGTCGGCGATGTTTGTCGGCAATGGGTACCGAAAGTAAGGCAGGCTCTGCGTCCAGATGGCTTCTTCGTGTGCTAACTAAAGCCAGTTAGCACCAGAACAAACGGCGTGAATAATGGTCTTATTCAATACATTTCTATCTACTGCAAGAATAATCAGCATCACATCAAAATGACAACTGCGTAGATGTTGATTGAGCCTTGATGATTGATGAAAAGCGGTTCACATATAGAGACTAACAACCAAAACCTACATTTCCTATCGCTTTGCTTACTTCGCGACCCAAATGCGTGTGCTACGCTACTCCTTCCTAGGCAGTGCTAATTTGCCGGCAAAATA
>JARFNR010189899.1:0-13354 GCA_030323935.1 Semibalanus cariosus
AAGAGCGTTATGGTCCGGTCGGGCCGGGTCGGGGCGGGTCGGCCGCTTATATGTGAGAAAAATCCGGTATTCAGTGAGGACTCGCTGCGCTCGTAATCAGCTCATATCCGCATTCAGAATTATCATAGATGTGTCTTTTACGATCGGAATGGCCATACGAGAACCGTTAGTGGCTCGGTTGGGACAGTGACCGCTGCAACTCGGTCATCCGATCTGACCCGACCCGAACTGGTCCGTCTGGTCCGTCCAGTCGGGTAATACTGATCACTGATCCGACACCGACCGCCATTGAGGCCACCCGCTATCAGCGACCGCGCGAATCTGCTCGCCGCTAATTTATAGTAATTGCACAATGATTTCGTACATTATGGCACCATAAATTCATTAAGGTCGTCATACATTAGTGCGGAGCAATGCAAAGACTGCCCGGTGCAACTGGCCGGCCATTGGAGCAGCATTAAAGCACAGATATATGGGAGAAACGAGTGGCCCGCTCAGCGAGGAGCGCCTCCGGACCGCGGCGAGCCCACTGCCGCTTCGGGATGCTAAACAGCGGCGATAAGTTATATCGGCGGGCGGCCAGATAGCATCTTCTGCTAACTTATATCGGTGGCGGACGGGCCGATAGCATCTCTTGCTAACGACTTGCAGCTGCCGGTGAGCAGCGGCCGTCACGCCGTCAGCACGGCAGCCGCAGTGTTTAGCCGCCACCTCCGCCGGACGGGCGGGGGCGGGGGCGGCGGCGGCGGACTCGTGCCGCGGACGCCGGGACCGGTTATGGTGCAGGCCGGCGGTGCGGCAGACCGGTGACCAATCACCGGAGGCTGTCCCGGCTCGGCGGCACCGGCACCTGCTCCCGGCTGGCTCCCCGACTCGGGCCGGCCCCGGCCTGGCTCAGGCTCTAGCCTGCAGATACAGCCATAGGCGCCCACCGAGCAGACGCGCGCACAGCTGAGCTTGCTTCGATTCCATCTGAGTCAGAAGCAGATTAACATAACTGATGATCGTCTGGTGCTGAATATAGTTGAAGTTGAACTTTATGTTGTTTTGTTGTAAAGAACATTGCAGCATTGCCGTGGCATTGCGGTGGAAATGAGTTGGAGAATAATGTTTACAGGATGTAGCGCTTATGTTAAATATTACATCAGTGAAATTGACCCGCTTTGTGCCCGCATCGCGACAAGTGACTGTTTCACGTAACGACCTCTGCAAAAGAAAAGCTCACACGAGCATCCCCCAGCCTGGAGAAGTTCGAGCCCCAGACGTATACCTAAACACCTCTCCTCCGGGACTGCGCCCACGCGAGGGCACCGCCCCGGACGCGCCAACCGTCACCACCGCGCCGCAAATCCCGCCGCCGCGCCGCGACCGTCGCCGCCGCGTCGCGACAGCACTTGCGATTCGGCGCAGGAGGAGCGCGGCGCAAAAACGGGCGTGCGCGCGGCGTCTCGGCGGTGATCACTATGCGTGGCGGCGATGATGGCGCGCCTCCCGCTGGCCGCGTGACACAAACAGTGCATTCCCATCGCTCACGGAGCGACGGCGCGCCGATCCACGGATAACACACCATTGTATGCTAATTGCCGGCCCACACAGGTGACACATAACCGTCTTTATTGATGGAAGAAGTTAACTTTTTATCTCGGTCCATCGTCCCGGCCGGCGGCGGAGGCGGAGGCGGCGCGGCGGCGGCCATATTTGGCATATTCGGCGCGCGGCGCGCTGGGATGCGCGCTGTGTCAATTGCAGCGCAGCTGCCATAACTCGGCCTCCGCCAGCGCCGCCGTCCGGCCGGGCTTATGAAATTTTATTGACAAGATGCTGGTGGCGCGGCGGCGGCAGCGGCGCGGCGGCGGCAGCGGCGCGGCGCGAGCGGCGCCATTACCCCGAGCTACGAGCGCGCCAATAAAAGGATTCATGATTCCAGCCGGCCGCTTTAGATTTTACAAATGGGTTCATTATCTGAGTGTTGATCTCTGGCGACATTTTTATCTGCCGCGATCGATGCGGCTATGATTGGACGCGGCGCAGTGAGCGCGGCTGGTGAGCGGCGCGCTCGTTCCGAGCTCACGCGCCGCCGAGCTCACATAGCCCGCGGGTAATTGAACGGGGCGTGGAGGCCGAGAGGAGTGGCTGGGTCCGGGCCGGGGTCGGGGCTGAGGACCGGGCTGGAGCTGGGGCTGGGGCTGGGGCAGGGCGAGCCAGGCCAGCTCCACCCCAGGGCAGGGGACAGACAGGACAGCCGGACAGGGGACAGACAGGACAGCCGGACAGGGGACAGACAGGACAGCCGGACAGGAGACAGACAGGACAGCCGGACAGGAGACAGACAGGACAGCCGGACAGGGGACAGACAGGACAGCCGGACAGGGACGGTTCGATGTCTCCTGATGAGGCAGGAGGGGCGGACAGCGGCAGTAGTAGACAGGGTGACCGATAAGAGGGATGCAGCAGAGGGAAGAGGCCTGCGCTAGAAATGACCGGATACTGGCTGGTGTATGTATTACGTTGTAAGTTAGGTTTAATTTGCAGACGGGCAACGACGGCAGCCGGCGTGAACGAGTGACGCAAAAAGCTGTTCAACAATATGTTGACTGTCACGTTTTGGTTGGCTCGGTAGTGGGTGACTTAGCAGCAGAAACGGGCAAACAGGACGTCAGCAAACAAGAAGACATATGTGGACAAATATGGTCATTTTGGCTCGAGCCATTAAAGAGGAAAAGACTGACGAAAGAGACGAGAGAGAACATGACCCTGAGATGCAACAAAGAGCATCCGGACTGCTGAAATAAGAGAATAGATCAGCTTCGTTCCCCAACAAAGACAGTGCAACAGACGGCCATAACTTGACCAAGGCATGCGGCTGAGAGCCCAAATGAAGAGAGACTCGAGCTGATAGCGATAAACCCATCCTCCGACCCCAAATGAAAATTCATGGCGACTTCGAATGGCCATCATTTCCACCCAAATAAAACTGCAAGCCAACTCCCAGAGAAGGCTATCGAATCACGAGCCCGGCTTGGTTCATCGCTCAAGGAGTTTCTGGCATATTTTCCACGCGCTCAGACAACGCCAAACAAAGACTGGTATCCTCTGCCGCGGCGGCGCGCCGGGACGACCATGGTAACATCTCATCGGCTGCTGCAACGCATGTAATGGACAGTAGTCATTATACTGAGTAGCGATGGAGGCAGGCATGGCGGTGGTGCGGCGACGGTCATCTGGCAAAACGGCCGGAAAGCGCCGGAAATGCAGCCGCATTGCTGCACTGAGCCTGTACCGCGAAGCCAGATGTCATAAAGAGCATTTAGTTTTTAGCCGCGATGTGGGCTGCGTTGGGGATTGAATTGCTCTTATTTGATGCTCACTGGTCCATTGAGTAGAGCTGTCTTTATTGATATAGTTATAGGTACCTGTAGATAGTTCCACTCCATGGATTATATTAAGTGTATAGATAGATGGGACTATATTGAGTTGATGAGCATCCATATGTTGTTCAAGTTCGATATAACTAATGCCTCGACATTTGTCTCGGCATCTAACTTACTATTTAAAGATTCTCTGTCTGTCTGGCTGTCTGTCTGGGACTTTTCTTCTGTCTGTCTTTCTGTCTGAGCGCACCGAATTTTTACCTTATACACATTCTTGATTCGAAATGGTACGTAGTTTTGACACATTAGCATAGAATATTGCATAATAAATTCATTTTGCAGATCGCATGACAACATCTACGTGTGTATTAATGTGTTCTCTACATTTCCCAACATCAAACTGTCCTACAAGTTAAGATAATGTCTGTGTTAAGAAAAAATAACACGATACAATTTCTGACCTACAATACCGCCATCTGTTAAGTGGAACTTCAACTACAAGTACGGAAGTCTCTTTAGTCGAACACGCCAGGTGGCGCAGCAAGCGAATATGAGGTGGCGCTGGTGGCGACCAGGTGGCGCTGGTATGCACATTGACCGCAATATTGATGAATCAAACCACGATCCCTTGACGGGTGGGTACCTCTGTAGTATGACGGATAAAAAACGTAAAAAATGTAATCTGTCTGCATAGATCGTCCAGCGGAGCGGACGGGTTAGCACTAGTTTCATGCTAAGCTCTGTTTCTGAATCCCGACTCCAAATCCCTCGTCCCCGATTCAGGGAGTCCGTCTCAGGACCCGATCGCTATTCCTACTATACTCGGGAGACCGACGACCCGACCAAGTGACCCCCGGGGACCTCTGCCAGGCCTCTCCGCCTGCGCCTCTCGGAGCCAGATCAGCCGTGACCGGGACACAGTACACGGGACCGGCACCGGGCCCGACTCAGACCGACTCAGAGTCAACGCACTATCGAGCACGATTCAGAGTTGGCCGGGCACAGTGCGCGCTGTTCGGTAGCATTGACTGCCACCAGCAGCCGGCACAAAGCGGCCACAGTCGCGACCGCGCCGCCTCCGGATTCGGCTCGGCTTGACAGCGTTGATTGCGGCTGATGGATCCGCGCGCGGTCACGGTTCGCCGCTCCGGGTGCCACCGCCACACACTGCCGGAATCCCCGGACCGTCCTGGAGCCCCCGGAGTGTCCCGGAGTCACTAGAGTGTCCTATGAGTGCGAGTGTCACATGTCCGGGAAAAGGCGGATCCAGAACGGGTGGCTTGGGGGGGCCAAATCCCCAAAAGTCTGGCGCAGTTCTGAAAAATCATCGGATTTCGCTTGCTTATGCATTGATAGCTGATTTAAAAGAAACTTTCCTGAATGAAAGTTGTTTAGATTTTCTTCTATGTCAGAAAATGTGTCAATTTTCCGCCGATTTCAGGCAGTTTGGGGGTGCCATGGCCTCCCTCCTGGATCCACCCATGTGTCCGGGAGTACCAAGAACGCGCGCATCAGCCGCGTCTCGCAGTGCCAGTGCCGCGGCGGCGGCCGGTGGGACGGGCGGGCTGCCACAGCTCAGCCGCCGACACGGCGCAGCTCCAGCCAACCGCCGCCGCAGCGGTCTGCATCGCCATTAATAGGACTGCAGCAGGCGGCGGCAGCAGCAGCGGGCGGCGGCGGCGGCGGGAGGCGGTGACCCACCCAGTCCGTGCTGCCACCTAGCGGAGAGCGGAGGCCGCCCACTCTGATCGATGGCACCGGATGAATCGTGGGTTTATGTCTAATTGTGCGGCCTTGAGTTTCACCGTAACTAACGTTAATTGATCAAAACAGTCATGGATAATCGTTTCTAGGATTGTTTGTTCGCCGGCCGCCGGAGGTCAGTGGGTGCGCGGGGCGCGGCGGAACCGCCGGGCTGGAGCGGTGATGCGCGCAGTCACACTCAGTCACACACAGAGACAGAGACAGAGACAGAGAGAACGCCTGCTGCAGTGAACACTACGGCTACAAGGTAGCCAGTCTGCCGGTCGGTGCCCTGCATTACGTCAGACTTGTGTCCGGAGCTCATTGCTGACCCCGATGCTAATTCGAAAGTGCCCGTTGCCAGCATCTTGTTACCAACCCGGTGCCAGACCATTTGAGCGACCCATCTGATGCCGACCAAACCGGACACATCATCGGCCTTGACCTGCTGCGGGGTCATCCTGATCCTAACAGGGATCCTGTCTGTCCTCGTTCTGTTTCGTGACTGCAAAGGCGAATTCAGAACGGGTGTTGTTGTTTGTTTTTTTGGTGGGGGGGGGGCAAATTCCCAAACTCTAACACAATTCTGAAAACTCACCAGATTTCACTTGCGGATCCAGATTTCGCTTATACATTGATAGCTGATTTAAAGCAAACTTAGCTTAGTAAAAGTTGCTTATATTTTCTTCCATATCAGAAAATGTGTCAACTTTGTGCCGATTTCAGGCGGTTTGGGGAGGGCACGGCCCCTTTGACCCCCCCCCCCCCCCTGGATTCGCTAGTGCGTGACAGCAGTCAGCTGTCGGAGGTCGTGTCCTCTGTGACTCTTCCGTGACCTGCCGAGCAGCAACTGGCCGACAGAGGAGAGTCAGCGGCGGCTCCTCGGCCGGCGGCGGCCGCGCGGGTGTCACTCCCACATCAAGCTTTAATCGCCGGCCGCCGCCATCCCGCGTCGGCCTCGGCGGCGGCACGATGAAATATGCAGCCATCGCCGCCGCTGCGCCACCACCGCCGCCACCGCCGCCACCGCTGCCACCGCCGGCGCGCCGCAATTACGCCTGCCGCACCGCACTCTGCGTCGGTAATTAATCTCATTAACCGACCGAGGTCGCGACGACGCGCGTCGCCCGCCCTGATTATTCAATTTGCCGTCGTGTCGATTGTTTCGAGCTACCTCTTCCGCGCGCGCGACACGACGCCGATGAAGGTAATGAGGTATCCGGACGGGCGGAGGCTGGGAGGGGAGCTGTCTCTGCAGCGCAGAAAACGCCCTGCAGGCATCGCAGTCACTGCCTCCATCATATATTGTCTTCAAGCGGTTATTGCGGTACAGTCTACCTCACAGGCGATCACTGCGGTACAGTCTACCTTCAGGCAGTCACTGCGGCACAGCCTACTTTCAGGCATCCACTACGCTACAATCTCCCTCAGGCAGCTTCGCTGCTCCCTCAACAAAGACAGGTCGAGGAACGGACCCCAGCTCCTTCCCGTTCAGTGTGTCGCAAACAAGGCCAAGCCCCCGAAATAATCAATTAGAAAGCGGCAGCCATCTGCGCCCGCACCATCTTAATCCTTCTATTTACGGATTTTTTCCCGTCCGTAATTAAGGCCGACTGAATGGCCCGGTATGTGGGGCGCTCTATGGAAGGTGTCGGCCGGACGGGACGATCGGCACCGTCGTCATGGCAACGATTGTTCAAAACCAGTTAGATTGGAGCAAAAGTGTCGCGCGATGGTCACAGAACTGAGGCCGGAGAGGCGGCGGCGGCAGCGGCGGCCGGGGAGGGCGGCCGGCCACCGTCAATGGGCCCTCAGACACATTGTCGCCGGCTGCGGCCCGGCCGGCCGGCTTACCAACGCCAGATGAATATGAATTTCACACCGTCTGAATTTCCGACTGAAATCAGAAGATTTATGTGGTGTTTTCACGCAATTTCACCGAAGCCGGCCGGCCTTTTGTCACCGGGGCGGTCGTAATTTCCAATTCTAAGGGGTTTCCTTCAATGAATGGCGCATCGCGGCGATACGCTGGATGAGGCATGTACCGTCATTAGTGTCTGCACGGCACCGCGGCGGCGGCGGCGGCAGGGTCGTGGTTGATGGTGGTGGTGGTGGTGGTGGTGACGGTGGTGGTTGGTGGTGGCAGTGGCGGTGGTGACGGTGGTGGCGGAGGCGGGGTGGCGGTGGTGGTGGTGATGGTGATGGTAACAGTGACAGAGGGTGGCCGCTGGCCACATTCCACAGTCTATGTCACAGGCCAGCCGGCAGTAGACGTAAGAAGTACGTTCGTCTTGAAGCCGCCAGTCCGGCTGTCAGTTATTCAACTAGTCACCCTGCACACAAACGTCCATCTAGTTCTTAAATGTCACACAGACAAGGCCAACAGTACCATCACCTAAGGACTGTTCTATTAATAAGAAAATCAACCAACTGGCAACTAGCTAACCAACCATCCAGCTTGCCGTCCACCGAAAAGATGTCAATTGATCCCTCGACGGGCTAGCAAATTCGCAGTTGCTCTCACAAGGAGGGCAACTGATTGCCAGGACATCGTTGCATCTGTGTCCCGGTAAGTTACAACACCAGCAGCAGTACATCACCACTAATACCACCATCACCACTGCTACCATCAGCAGGAGCGGCAGCAGTGGAGGTGGCGGCCCCTTCACAGCGCCAGCCAGCATGGCGGCGGGCGGGGCGCTTGAGACCACTGTGGCCGGCTCGCATCTCTCGATTGGCGCCTATGATGACCGCTGGTCGACTGCAGCAGCGGCCATTCGATTTGTCCGGCGCCGCCTGGGCGGTATTTTCGCCGGCCCGAGCTGCATATAAGCCGGGGCTCGCCGCCGGCCGGCCGCCGAGACACTAGTTAGAATTGGGACTCTCCCGATACCCATTCGCGTAATAAGGCCCCAAATAAAAAGCGGAGCCGGAGGCGTGTTTTTACGGAGCCGGCCGCGACACCGGGCGTCGGATGCAATATGAATGCGGCATTAGAGGCGGGGGACGGTAAGCCGGCGGCCAACTCGGCGGCATCGAAACATTATACAAATGTGGCGCGGCAACGGCGCTGGCGGCGCGGCGACGCGGCCCGCCGGCGGACGGCGGCCAGACAGAAAAACATGCCTGATTTGGTAATCCTGCGCCGAGATTGAACGGCGTTTTATTCGCGCCATTTTGAGAAGCAGATTACAAAGTCATCAGCGGCTGGCCGAGTGGAAATTTCGTTTTAAATGAAACAGCGCTTTCTCGCGGAATATTTGAAAGCTAAGCATGGCCGGCAACATAAAGACTCGATTGGGCACGGGCGAAATGGCGGCGGCGAGCTTCACAGTAATCCGGGCATTATGAGCCCGGCGAAATAACGTGGCTATCAGTCAGAAATTGAGTTGCAACCAAAGATGTTGGCGTGGCGATGTGAGCCGGTCGTTTGGCTCGGCAACAGTCTCGGCGGATGGCCCTGTTGAACGGCAGCTGGAGAACGAGCCGCCATCGGCTGCCGGCAAACGACCCGCTCCCACCGAGAGAGACAGCGCCGACTTCTGCCGAGACGGCGCGGCCGACACTTGTGACATGAGGCGCGAACTACAGGGGATAACAGAGCCGTGCGCATACTCAGTGCTCCGTGCACTCGAACAGCCTTGTGACGTCGTGTCATAATCCGGTATTCGACGAAGTGCTCTAGTTAGTCGTGAATTGGCGGGTTATGTGAGACGGAATTACAAAGTGAGTTTGCTCTGTGTAAAGTGAACACCCACGCAATGATGCACACACGCTTGCTCCACTGTCGCCAGCGCCCTTCAGCAATGTTTTGCTTGCTTTTTTACATTGCTAGTAAGCGCTGCTCGGGAGTTGAGCAGAGCAGTGTAGATGACTCAAAGCTCTCGCAGCTCGGGCGTTCGGACGTGCTCCGGCGGCTGAGCTGGACCGAGCTGCGGCCGAGCTGCGGCCCGACAGGCCGATGGCACCCGGCGGGCCGTCTTTGCCCGGTTTATGAACAGGCGATGGTGCCTTCCCAAATCGCGTAAAGCTGCCCTAAGTCGGGTCGCTTTCATCAGCACATTTACCACGGGGAAGCGCACTGCCAGAAGGACTAGCTTCTTAAAACCGCCGACTCTGGGATCAAAAGATTACTCGATGCCGGCAATAACTCGTCGAAGAGAAAGGCCACTCTGCCCGGCCTGCGGCTGTTATTAAACTCAGGCCACAGAGCACTTCACCGCGCTGTCGAATGGCAAAACTCAGCAACGAGCCCCGGCCCCGATAGTCGCAGTTCAAAGACGGAAACTGCAGCTGACATTCCGAAATCCATCGTTGTAGCGGGTGATCCGAAGACAGTACGGTAGGACCGGCGAAGAGGTCAGTTTTCTGTATATAAATAACTTCCCATCCTGTCAGTCTATGTCGTGATAATCTTTGATGATCGTCAATATCCCACTGGCAAGGATCAGCCCGCCTCATGCAAGCCTCAGGTCGTCAGTTAGTGAGTCTCTTTCTGTCTCCGTTGTCTCTCGTTTAACCCAGCCGGTGGGTCTCTCCAAATCCCCGCCTGACCCGGCTCCGACCAGCCCTCAAATCTCCGCCTTCCAGCAATCACGCGGCCGCCACAAGAAATGCCCCACTAAATGTCAGTAATTATAATGCGGATGAATTTTTGCGTGTAAACACAGGCCTCACAGTGCCGTCTGTACAATTATCGTACCAAATTACAAGTGTTTCGACCGGGTTTGGCCATTATATCGCCCAGAATAAATATAGAGAAGGTGCCAAGGTACATGACCCATTGTTCTTGCCAATAAATATCTCCTGGCCGGGATGATGAGCGCGCTGAAGGCGACGAGAGCTGTCGGCCACGCCGGCCGGCGTCCCCCACGAGGAGAACACTCGCTTGACAAATGCGCAACGGCGACATTCAACCCCGTACGGCCGGCCGGCGGAGGCTGAATGGACGCACAGAAAGCGGCGCGTTTAAATACGGGCCGTTCTCACGCGATGCCCGACGGAAACATTTACATAAACTGGGAGATCCCCTTTCTGTTATTGTCGCCAGGTGCAGGTGACAGTCGGAGACAATGCCGCCGCACTGTTTCTCACGGCCGCCGCGGCGCGCGAGACAAAAGCGGCGCGCTCGTCTCGGGCGGCCATCGCGCCGCATTGAGCGCCACTGTCGCCGCGTCCGCCGCGCGGCGATTCAAGGGTCATTAAATGATTCAAAATATTATTCAGGCTGAAGAAAACAGCGGCGCGCGGGCGCAATCCGAAGAAAAGCCGTGATTGATCGGAACGGGACAAACAGGGCGGGCGGAGACGGCGCGGCGGTGTCGCGACGGCGGAGGCGGAGGCGGAGCCGCGGCGGTGGCGCGGTCAGTGCGCCGCGGCCGCCCCGCGAACCTGCACCGTCACTGCACATAAACTAGACCGCGCTACCGTGCGCCGCCTATCCGTCGCGGCGGCGTATTGCAGCGTAAAAACCCTCGAGACGGCCGCCCGCCTCCCTGCTGCCGGCCCTCCGCCGCCACCGCTGCCGCCGCGCCTGTTTAGCGTATTGATTCGGCGCTCCCCTCTCCCTCGCTCGCGCGCGTGCTTTAGCGCGCCTCTAATTCGCGGCCGAGAACGCTTACCCCTTTTTTAATCAAGGAGACACATAGTCGAGATGAGTTCTCCCTCCTTCTGCGTCGGAGGCGGCATCGATCGCGCTCGATGATTTCGCTTTGAGAAGCCATCAAAAGGCCGGGGCGACGCCACCGTCGCGTCGCGCACAAGGGGTGACAGCCGGCAAAAAATAACCGGGCGAGACTTTTTTGTTTTGCGCTGCGCGCTCGGACGGCGAAGACGCATTATGCGCTGGCAGGCGGCGCCTGTGAGCCGGCCTGGCGAAGGACGGCCGCGCTCGAACAATCGCCGCCTGAATGTCGCTTTGTCGCGCGGCGCCGAGCGCCGGTCGCGGCCGCCGCGTGTGATTTACGCGCAGCCTTTATGCGGCGCGCGGGGCGATTGCGGCGCGCGATACGAAGCGGCGCGGCGCTCCACTAATGACGATCGGCGCGAGACGGCAATGCCCAGCTCGGGCCGCTCGCACCGCCGCCCCTGTTTTGTGGGAAAACACGGCCGGCCAGAGAGGTGCCGGTCGCGCCGCGTCACAATAGTCTCCGTTGCGCCACCCAACGCCGCCGAGCCCACCAATTCTGCGCCGTGAATGCCGCCAGTAGCCGGTCGCTCGGCGACTGCACCGCGCGGGCAAACAGTAGCCGAAACCCGGCTCGTCGCACATGTTCCGGCTTTCGGTCGCCAGGCGGCGCTGCTCCGGTCATCTCAATGGCTGCGCCGCTCCGCAATGTCTTCAGGGTTGAGTTCTGAATAAAATTAATTGAACTTCCATCAATATGCTTTCATGGATCGGACGGAGCGCGATGGCGGCGCGTCGGATCGCTTCCTGCCGTCCGCCGACATCCGGCTGCCGCGAGTTATGATGAGTTTCCCGGGCAGAATATCGCCAGCGCCGGCGCCAGGCCTTTGTGCCGGTCGCCAAGCCCTCCCGCGCATTCACCGGCAATAACATCAATTAGCGAGATGCTTTAGGAGCCTGGCTTCCCGTATTGATCTGGCTGAGGCCGGCCAGATCCTCTTTCAATATTTTCATAACTTCATTTTTCGTATTTTTTTCGCCGACGGCTTGGCTTCCGCTCGGGCGCGGAGCTTCAGGGCTCTGTCCGCTCTAACCCGCTTCTCTGCCCGGGAATCCGGCCGCCTGCGGGGCAGGCTGTCAGCCGACTCGTGGAGTGGAATATTCGCCATCGGCGCCGTCAGCCTCCCCTGTCCGAAATGTCGCCGACGTGCGCGGCTGTTTTAGTTAGAGGAGTGCGCCGTCTGGAATTGGTACATCACTTCTCTGATTTCGTTTTTATTCGCCATCTTGTCTGTCCGCTCTCCTCCTCATTTCCCACCCTCCCCTCTCCCTCTCTATCCCTCCATCTGCATCGCTCTACCCTCTCCTCACGGCCGCCGCTATTTCATCAGGCCGTCTCCGTCTCCGTCTCCGTCTCGGTCGGTCGTCTCGGGCCAGTTTCGCCGCGGGCGGAATTTAATCCGTCGGCGCGCCGGCGACACCTGGGCCCGCCGTCAGAGCAGTGTCGCCGCCTCCACCGCCTCTCTGATCAATATGAATGGCGCCCAGTTTTAGCGATTCTGCCTGGCCCGGCCGGCCGGTCGGAGCGGCGATATGAAAAATCCCGCCGGCCAGCGGCCCGGCCACGCGCCGTAACAGCGCCTATTTGCAAGTTTACGCGTCTGCCGTGCCGCGCGACACGAGCGGCCTCTCCGGAGAGCAGGGTCGGGGCGGGGCGTCGCCAACGGCGGAGCGAGGATCATCGGACGCTGGCCGGCCCGTTCGCAGAGGAACTGCCGGCCAGATGGCCACGCCTGTCAGTGAATTACCGCGGCGAGAGACAGCGGCGAATATTGGGAATTATGTCGGCTGATAATATCCGTCTCTAGCGGGTTGATCGCCGCTCGCCCGGATCAATGTAGCGCTGAATGTGACTCATCGAAAATTGATCGCCGCGAAATGCCCCGGCCAGTCGGCCAAATTACATCCCACTGCGTAACGCCGGCATAATTGCGCGTCCCAGAAATGTCCTCGCACTCGTCATTAATTCAATTAATATGGTATTAGAGTCGCAGCACCAGCAATTAGCGTGTCGCCAAAAAACGTCCGTCCGGACGCACAGCCGCCGATTGTGTGCGGGCCCGGCAGACGCCAATTTCACGGACCACTGTTTGATGTTTCTATGACTGTGCGCGACTGGCATTCGGCGTGGCCGCCGGCTGCGCCGTCACTCGCGGCGCGAAGTGACGCGGCGGCGACGATGGTGGCGCGCGGCGCGCCGGGCGTACAAAGGGCGAGGCGAGCGTGGCGCGGGGGCGGCGAGTCAACGCACGGGGTCATTGACGGCTGGCGTGGAAAGGGCTCTCAGCTGTCCGCGGTCAGCAGCAGCACTGGAGTCTGGACATCAGAGCACAACAGCGCTGGAGTCTGGGCATCTGAACACAGCAGCGCTGGAATCTGGGCATCTGAGCACAGCAGCGCTGGAGTCTGGACATCTGAGCACAGCAGCGCTGGAGTCTGGACATCTGAGCACAGCAGCGCTGAAGTCTGGACACCTCAGCACAGCAGCGCTGGAGTCTGGACATCTGAGCACAGCAGCGCTGGAGTCTGGACATCTGAGCACAGCAGCGCTGGA
>JARFNR010192120.1:0-13314 GCA_030323935.1 Semibalanus cariosus
GCCGCCGCCGCCGCCGCCGCCGCCGCCGCCGCCGCCGCCGCCGCCGCGCCGACCGGCATTGGCTGGTGGCCCGACCGGCAGTCCGGCGAATTAGTGGTCGTATTCAGGGCGGCGCGGCGGTGGCGGCCGACGCCAACCCGGTCGTAACATCGCTCGCCGGGCAACACGGCCCTGATAGAGTGGCGCCGTGCCGCGTCAGGAGCACGTCCCGGCGGCGGCGGAGCACGTCCCGGCGGCGGCAGAGCAGGGTCGATCCACCAAGGACCGGCCGGACACAGAAGGGAAATCCGCTGAGTGGCAGCAGATTGGCATGCACACACCGAGGGAGAGAGAGCCTGGATCAGATCCCAGGAGAGATCAGGCCTGGGAAAGAGAGAGAGAGAGAGAGAGAGAGAGAGAGAGGGAGAGAGTGGTCACCTGCGCGGCCTTCTCGCCTGCCACCTCCAGCATGGAGACCTGCGACAACCGGCGACGGTCCTCGCTGCGGAGTTTCTCCGGCGACTCCAGCGAGAAGCAGCGTGGCGGCGGTGACCGGGCGGGGGTCAGCCGGCCCCGCTGCCGTGCGGCCCGCACCTCCCGCGCTGTCCGGATGCCGGCCGGCGGCAGCAGCACCCTCGGTCCCTCCGGCGACGGCGACCGTGAGCCAGCGTCCACCAGGATGGCCGGCAGCGGCAGCGAGTGAGGCTGGTGTGGCGGCCCCAGCCGGCCGTCACTGATGACGCTGACGGAGGAGTGCCGGCGCGGCATGGCCGGACTGAGCGCTACGCGGCCGGCGGACACCGACGAGACGCGACGCGGCGCCGGCGAGCACCGCTCGTCACGTGCACTCGTTCCACGCATCAATCATCGTCCGCGCCGCGACGCTCCGAGCGCGCCGCCGTCCGACACACACACTGGGTGGCCGCCGGAAGATGCGGGTCGGAGCTGCGCGCCGCGCGTCGCCTCTCAGAGCGTGTAAACAGTAAAGCGGCGCGGGAGCGGCGCGGCGGGACGGCGGCGCCACCGATCACTCCGTCCCGTGTTCGCACATCGGCGCCGCCTGCGAAAATACACAGCAGCCGCGGCGCGCGGCGGTGTTTGGTCGCGGACGAGGCCGAGTGGTGCCACACACAGTCCGACACAGCGCAGAGCCAGCACCGCTCTGAGCCACTGCGCCGCGCCGCCGCTCGCCGCACTCGCCGCGGTGCGCCACTCTCGTCTCGAGGAGCCGACAGCGCCAGCACACAGACGCGGCAGGCAGCGGCGGCCCCCCGGCCAGCAGCAGCGGCACGGTGTCGTGGCGTGCGGCGCCGGCCGGCCCGCTCGACTGGCAAGCGACACCTGAGCGGCGCAGCGGTACCCGCGAAGCCCCACCATCAGCCACGCCCTGGCCTTGGCTGCCGGGCCGGCAAGCTTCACTCCCCCGGGACACGGCCAGTCGGTAAATAAAATAGCCGGTCCGGTTCCGCGTGCGCACCGCCCGGCTAATGGATATTAGCGGCTCCGGGGCGGACATGGCACGCGCAGAGAGCGGCGGCCGCCCCCTCCGCCGCTGATCCACCGACAGTACCGGACAGCCCGCGCGGCGGCGACGACGGCGGAGCGCCACTCGGGCCGGGACAGCGGCTCCTCGGCCCTGGCTGTCGGTGGGGAGTGATATTGAGTGTGATGACGTGTTAGCTGGAGGGATAACACGGCTGGTGGGCTGGCCGAGTGGAGCCGCTGTTTGCCCGCGTGGTGTCGGAGACATCACACCGGCAGACGGCCGCCGAGCGGCCTCTCAGGCTGATTGTAGAACAAACGGTCGGAAATAGTCGGCCAATCGATGAATGGGGAGCAGTAAACATGACCCTCGGAGCCAATGGCAAGGAGGGAGTTTTGTCAAGGCGAGGGAGTCATTTGTCACTCGTCGTCTGCAGCGAACATCCGACCGGCGAGCATCGACCGGCGAGCATCGACTGGCGAACATCGACCGGCGAACATCGACCGGCGAACATCGACCATCGAACATCCGACCGGCGAACCGAACCGGAGTCCGCACATTGACAGTGCCTCTGTTATCGAACGTAATTTGTAAACTTTTGACATCTAACTAACTACCGACATCAGTATGGTTTAGTTCAAACTTCAGTGAAGCTGTTTGAGGGAAGCTTTCATGTGCTTCGTCATACAGTGCCTGTAGCATCATTGGAGGACATTGAAACCCAGGAGTATCCAATGAACCACCTCGAAACCGAATAAATACAGATGAATCTTTCATGTGTACATTTTGTTTCACGGTCAGTTAAAATACTATGCCTCCCACCAACTAAACAGGGGTTAACAAAATCAGATCGTGTCTAACAAATACGTCTAGTTTTTTATATGTATGCATGACTCAGCCTTCAAGCACAACGTTTCCAGCATGTTACACAGCCTTGCATGTGAACCAGGCAAGACTATCTGCTTATACGACTAATTAACCGTTTACGATCCGAGAGGCACTAAGCGAACGGGCCATAACCTGCACGCAAGACGAACGCCGGAGGAAGTCATCGGGAATATACCGACGGCACTCACCGGGTCCCAGTTGGCACGTGTCACATCACATCACGAACACTCGAACATCACGAACACTCGAACATCCTGGTTCGCGCCACATTCGCCAATTAAACAGACCGGAGTGCGTCACGTAAGCATGGCAAATTCCTCCTAAACAGAGCAGAGCGCGGGCTTGCCAATGTCAGCTGGCGAGTTTCGCCAGATCCAAGGGGCCGACTTCTGTGAACCCGGCGGGCGGCGGAATGGGAGCAATCCCCGCCCACAACGAGCAGTCAGTCCGGGGACGTCACCTCCCCCCAGTAGCCGGGATTAGGATGTCTACATGGTGAGCTGGTTGGCCCGGCAGCCAGAGCGGTTGTGCAACGCGGATTTCCATGTCGATTTAATACACTCTCCGGTTTCAGTGGCTGACGAGCCGACTCAGATGTGACTAGGCCTCCGCCAACTGCGGCTGGCAGCAGTCGTTCTTATCAAAGTGACTATAAATTATGCCGATTTACGTATCGTAGCCCCATTTCCCAAGACTGACGGCCAGCTCGTTGCTGGATGTTGTAAAGCCAGGGTTGTTTGGCAAGCTTAGATTACTACAGCGATAGGTACCCCCACCATAGAGGTCTTATATACATATAAGACCCATATATAAGATCTCTATACATATATGTATATAAGATCTCTATGCCCCCCACCAATGGCGTATGACGAATTTCCGTCGAATATATCACAGCATTATGCTGTTTGCATGCACACGACTGGCTTGAAAGCTTGTTTATGGCATGCAGTAATGCGCCAAATGATTCGCTTTAAAAGTCTTATGTCGCAAGTTTCTTCAAAAATAGGATGTTACAAACAATTTATTGTTTAAGGTTCCTTTTTGGAACCTTTATGAAGGATCCAAAAATTAATCGAATGAGATAGAGGTACAAGCACGTTAGTTACATTGGAGGGTACTAAATAAATTTAGCCAGTTCAGTGTCACCCAAACCATACATATCCGGGCAGGATCCGGAAACAATCAAAGTCCGTAAGTTACCTTCTCGTGCGATCATAGGTTTGCAAATAATTCGGGGATTTTTTAGCAATGTTCCCTGCGGCAAGTAAAATTCGAATTTTACCTACATAAGCAATTTCAGACACACTTTCTCAGGTGCGGCTAACGGACCTCCTTGTCGTCACCAAAAATATGTCTTGGCCAATATGCGATACATGTCATGCGCATGAAACATCACTCAAGCGCTGTAGACGACTTCCCTCACTACAGCCATATTACCCAGCGTTTCTGCCTGGCTGCCGACCTCCGACACACCTACCTCCTTGCCGATGTTCTTGAGCGGGTCGAGGTCGATACTGACGTTCTCGTTCTCAACCTTTCCCGAGTCCTCGTCAAAACTGACACGCACCCCCGCCCACTTGAGCGTCTCCCGTCTCTGCCCGAGCCGGCCGCGGGCCCCGCTGTCCATCTGCACCGAGAGGCCGCGCGAGCGTCGTGCGTCGCCGCGGCGCTCCCCGGACAGCGCCGCGTCCAGACTCTGGCGTTTATGCGGCATGGCCGGCAGAGGCTCCGCGGGACACTCGGCCCGCACGCGCGACGTGCGGTGGTTCTGATAGCGCCAGTCGACGGCGCAGGAGGCGCGCCGGGCCCGGCACTGACTGCGGTCCGGCACCGGCTGCCGCCCCGGCTCCAGTCCCGGAGGCTCCTCCGAGTCCTCGGGCTCCTCCGGCTCCTCCGGCTCCGAGGACCGCTCCTCGGAGATGCTGGTGCACGAGGAGCGCGCCCGGTACGTGTTACCGAACGCCATCAGTCGCTGACCTTTTCCGGCCGAGTTCATGACGAGGCAGTGATGAAGGCCGGGCAGTGGCAGATTGCTCACTTTACTGAGGTCAGTTCATCCAGCCTGCGGTCAGCCTAGGTGGCAGCGATGTCTTGTGTTTGACTGAGCATTTAATGTTAACACAAAAGTAAATTGAATTAAAGGTGACGCAGACATTCGTCAAGATCAACTTTGATTCCTGGGCTTGAGGTTCACTGAGGAAATCGGTGACGAATCAACTTTGCTGGGAGGTGTTTTTAATTCAGCGAAATAATACCTTTATTACATCCAATTTTCAATCATGCAGTTACTGACAAGCAAAGCCGTTGCTGTTAGGCATAAATGTTTTTGACATTCTTAAAAAATGAACCGGTTTGAGTCATACCAAAAAGCTAATGCCATCAGCCTGGTGTCAATATTGCTGCTTATATCAGTATAATTGGATAATGTTTGGCGCAGAATCGTCAGATTTAAAGCTTGTTCTAATGTGGCCTGAACTTTTGGGTATACGTAACGTACAAACCACGTTATCTCTCGTACAAGTTGAGATAAGGCGATTGCGTAAAATCTTTGGGTACTTTGGTTAGGTAAACAAAAGGAAACACCTGAATATACATTTTATGAACTCCCCAAATAATGTCTAATGTCACGAAGTATATATAAATATCGACAGAAATATCACAGCTTGTGATACGGCCATGTGCCCTAGACTGGACGAACTATGTAAAATATTTCATTTGTGCCGTGTTTGTGGCTGTCAACTCTCTTAATAACTGTAACAGCCAAATGTGAACTGACTATGTCACAAAGTAATAAGCGAAAGTAGCGAAAAAGGGTACCTAAATCTGTAACCGGGGGCTGAAGCCATGGACGAGTCGGTGACCTAGTTAGCAGTCACTAGACACTGTCAGTCCCGGCCAGCACGGCGCTGCCAGCGTAAACCTCCAGCGGCCCTGCTCCCCACACTCACTGCCTGCTCCGAATCACTGTCACTCCACCGTCCGTCCACTGCCGTCACACGCGACCGTAAACCCGTCACCTCGTCACGCCAGCCTGCCACGCCAGCCGACCGTCACCGACCGCAACTCGGGCGGAATCCGTCACCGACCGTCACTGTGTGGAATCCTGCCGGCCGCTGACCGTGGAATTCGCCGTGGAATTCGCCACTGGCCGCCACTACGGGAGTCGTCACGGCAGAATTCTTCACGCAGCCGGGCTGCGGCGGACGACACGCAGCAGGCGGGCGTCACGGCAGGTGAGCGTCACGGCAGGCGAGCGTCACGCAGAGTGACGCCGTGACTGCCGAGGACGGGCCGGACCGGCCGGCCGTCTCTCGCCGGAGATCGATGTCAGTGGTGACTGGACGGAGCAGTGGTCGCTGGCCGTGTGCCGGTCGCCGGGCAGTGCCGGCCACCGCCGCCGCCGCCGCCGCCGCCGCTGCCGCCTCTGCTGCCGTCGCGCCGCCGCACGCAGCTGGCCATTGATTGGCGGGCCGATAGTCAGCGGCGAGCGGCCGGCCACCGCCGCAGGTACGGCCACAGGTGCTGGCCGGACCCGCGCGCAGCGGCGAGCGGCCGCAGCCACCACCGCAGGTACGGCCACAGGTGCCGGCCGGCCCCGCGCGCCGCGCCGTGCCGCGCCGTGCCGTGCCGTCCTGCCGTCACTGCGTTAGCGGCGAGCGGCCGCGGCCACCACCGCAGGTACGTACACAGGTGCCGGTCGGCCCCGCGCGCCGCGACGTGCTGTGCCGTCCTGCCGATCGATGCGTCGTGAGGGGCTGCGTGACGCGCGTGACGTGAGCACCGACCAAGCGGGGCCGACCCGGCGGCCGCGGCTCGATCGCCCGGGACCGTGATTGATTTCCGGTGATGGGTTACCTGGGACGGTACAGCTGACCGTGTTAGCCTGAAGCCGGCTTATGACGGAGGGAAACAACGGATTATGTTGTCCAGTGGAATTCGTGCTATCCGGTGTCTAAGCTGAGAGCTAAGTATTGACAACATTTGTGTGTGTTTTGTTTTTTACCTTTCCGAGACTGACCCTCGTTCAGACAGAGAGCAACGGCACGTACGGTCATCACTTCCCAGTGGCGGTGTGGGAAAATGGTGGTGCCCTGGCATGTGCGGCAGAGATTGGAAAACCGTAACGACCGGCCAGGTAATGAGACAAACGACGAGAGAGAGAGGGCGAGGTGAGACCCCTGAGCGAGAGCAAAGATGACGCGAAGGCTGAGAACCCATCTCGAGGAGTTGGAGTTATTCAAATTTGGATTTGGAACTGTGCGTAGCTCCGCCTACAGAGGTAGATAACTCGTTATGTGTTAATGAGCTGGAATAGGCGGAGAGACTGGCGCGCTATGTCGGCCCAGAGTGGAACAGGGCTCTACTACCCAAAACAAAACAAACCACCGTGTGTCGCGTGGGTTTAGGTCAGACCAGCATCTATAAATAACCTACGAGTACAACAAAGCTACAATAAGAATATCAGAGGTTTCCAGGCTTGATAAAAAAAGACTGAAATCACTGGAAGACTGGAATTTTGTTGTGCAATAAACTTAATGAAAGAATATCGTTTTGTATGACACGTTCCACACCAAAAAGTAAGCTAGAGGGAAATGTTTGATACGCCGATAACCATATCCAAAACATAATTTATTGTTCCATATTTCACTCGCCCCGTTTGTAACCGGCCAAACGTTCATTTCACATATCATGTCATCATGAACGAAAATAGTTTGGTTGTGTTTCAGTGAGACATATTTCAATGCTTATCGCCGGGCTACACGACAGCTGTGTCTATCCAGCTGTTGAATTGGTCTTTAGACAGATCATCAATGTCACTAACACTCTGAGATACGCTGGCTCAAGACAATTCAGCTGTATTATAAAAGCTACATCTGCAGTAATTTACGAGTGTGATAAAATATAAATAATAGACGATAAGTTGATTTAAAAATATAAATACAGAAAGGTTGTATCTGATTCCCGAGAGATCGTAACTGATAACTTCATAACGTTTCAACTCCTTCTATTATATAAAAGACAAAGTGTTCGTGTTTATGAAAGTAATATTTTGCCGGGCCACAGCCACGAAAGGGCAAGAGCTGCGACAGCAAAATAAACGTTGATAGTGGTCGATGTTCATCTCGCGTAACGAATCATAAGCTTAGTTTCCTGCATATTATGCATATTAAGATCATGCATATTAAGATGTCATGCATAGTATCATGCATATTAAGATATCATGCATATTGTCATGCATATCATGCATATTAAGATGCATTTAATAAACACAATGCTAAGTTATCAAGGTTCTGACAATACATTAGAAACTAATTATTAATTCTAAAAAACCTGCTTTCCCTGTAGTTTATTTGAAGTTGCTCTAATTATTCATTTTTGTATTCATCGATAGGCATCGGAAACTATTTTCTGGGCAAAAGTCATTAAAACGTCCGTACGAAATTATTGTACCTATGATATCATCCGCACGCAAGAGTAGCGTCTCACATTTGGTAACAAACATAAGCCAATTACTTCCTCGACCCTTATCACAAGTATGCAGGCAAAACATTTGAACTTCATTAAAGGGAAATCGCACTATTCCTAATCATATTGTGTTCATCACGTCACCTAGTCCCGCACGTCAACAGAGGCTGAATCCGATTGGTGCGCGATAGGTAGGGTAGGGGAAGGTAAGAGTACTCAGCGGGTAAGAGAACGCTCCAGCTGTTTCTCCTGCTTAGCAACGTTGAAGTGCGAAGTTCCTGGCGGCCAAGAGTACGCACCACTCTGGATAGGAAGCGTACGCACAGAAACCTATGCTGTATACTATGCATTATTACTCAGTAACCTTTTGACACTTAAAATATGAAGCAGACTTTCAGTATCCGAACTGATAAGGTAACACAGGGCACATATTTGATCGTTGATATATTAATGCTAATTTTATATCGAATTATTAACTGGAACAGCGGCATGTTGATACCCCCATGGGTCCATGTCTGGGGACATAAGCGTGTAAGAGTGAGAGTTTTGATTTACAGTTCATTGTAAAGGTTCCTGTCATTAAAACACACGGCAGCTATGTTTTCCTCTTATATACGCAAAGTTCGATGCGCGGAGGAGTGCATATTTTTACCCGCAGTGAGTGAGTTCGTATTCTTACCCACCCTGTCGGACAGGAGTACGCAAACGCAAGGTTTCCGGAAAGTGCCTGTGGCCATACTTAAACATACCGGTTCGTCATTCTAATCATGACCGATGATAGATAATTGATAGGACTTAATGTAGCGACACTGACGACAGCTGTCATTCCGTACCAGAAAGCGTAAGTTACCAATATGCACTATTTGAGTGCCGTACTCTTACCCTTCCGCTATACCGGCCTCAATGCCTGAAGGGGTAGGCTGTCCTGTTGTACATAACTGTATTGCGGAACAGCCTACCACTCAACGTTTGTTTCTTGCCCATCTGCTCGTTACTAGGCGTTGCACTGGCAGGACGTTTTTTCCAGAGTGACCGAGCGTTTTATGATACCCGGATGTCCGGTTGGGTTCCTTGAAGGTTTCAGACCAAAAGTGAGGCCGCTGTTTTTGCGGCTCGCCTAACAGAGCATCACTCGGCACGATGCGATGAAAAGGCCGCTACTGGCTGCGATGATAGATTAGCGTCCCGGTTCCCCCAACTATCAGTTTAATCAAGAAGCAAGCGCAAGAAGATTAAATGGGCTGTCTGTCTACATTATTAATCTGTTGTCATAACCAGCATAAACTGACAATTCTGCATATAAGTTTGTGCTGTAGCTAACAGGAATGGGAAGGCCAATCAGGCACCCTTAAACAATCATGCAGGATGGAAATAAATCACAAGCTCGGAAATCGGTGTATATCGAACAAGACGATGCAACCAAGATGTTGATAATTGTCACCACATTATTCTGATAAGTGCGAACATTGCAGAATGAATAATGTTATCTTGCTTGATTCAGTTCCTGACACAACTACTGCAAATAGATTTACGTTGAAAAACAAACAACTATCAGTGGCAAAGTCATTAGCAGAGTAATTAGCAGAGGAATCCTTCATGGCGTCGATGGCTGTCGATTCATGGTTAAGCTTCCTTGCTTACTTTAGCTTGTGACTCTAGCTTGTGACTCACGTATATACTACGAATAATTTTCCGCAGGAAGTGAACCACTGTCAGCTCAGCAAAATCAGAAGCAAAATAGTTTACAGTGAAGTCCTTCATTGTTTGAATCGCAAAAGTTTAAAATGTATGGTGTGCCCCTGCAAATGTTAACCTTTTAACAGTTCTTAGCAATACTAAGCTTCATCTTCGCACGATCCATTTACCGGGCATCACTGTAGCAGCATCTTATAAGCTTCTGATGTCCATAGTGATACGAGTAAAATATTGCACGTTTCTGCATTCACTCATCCTCTAAGATATCATCAACACTTCAGAGTATTACAACCATTATTGCCATTAGTGCGTCGAATATAGTATTATAATGCAAATAAAATGTTAAGTCATTTCAGCCTGCTAAAAACAAGAATCAAAGCATAACGTCGGCCATATCTGTTAAATCAGATAACCGTTTCTTGGAAACACATTCAGTGAGTCAGCGGCTAATAGTGGCGATGATAATCTCGCCGTCCCCATTAGCTCCCGACGAGCGATGAGTGAGTGACGATCAGTTATCCGGCGCCGATCAGGCGGCTCGGTGCATCTCCCGTCTTAGGGCGGGCGGGACATAGCTCTCCCTTCCAGAGGCGGCTGTGCCAGCCAGCGGCGGTGGCGGGGCGGGCAGGACATAGCTCTCCCTTCCAGGGGCGGCTGTGCCAGCCAGCGGCGGTGGTGGTATGTATTTATGCGCGGCTGGCAGGAATGGGGGACTATTTCCGGGTCCGGCCCAGCTCCAAAGCGGGCGGGGATGCGGCTCACCGCCCAGATACAGAGCGCAATCAGTCGCTGATTGGTGGACACGGAGCAAACGGGACACGCGCCAACAGAATGATCCAGAGAGAACTTATCCAGCCTGTGAACGTTCTTGGAGAAGTAACAGTAACAACGAACGAATTTCACCCGTCCCAGAACTGCATTGCCGTAAACAAGCAGCTTTTATGGTTAACAACGCCATTTCAAAAGAAAAAAAAACGAGAAACTTTTCATGGCCTCCTGGGAAGCCACCCAGATGTATTGAGCATGCGATCACTGTATTCTGAAACTTGACAAGCAGGATTCTGCATGGTTCGCTGACTTTCTGGTTGACTTTCTTTGAAGTAAGCGTCAGTTTTTAACACCTTCGGACAATATGCAGGACATGGATAATTAGTGCCGGCATGTCATCTCTATCTTTTAATTATTCCTATGGACTAGAGCCGTGGTAAGGAACGGCAAAAGTTCACGCAATAGCTGTGTTATGCAAATCCTTTAAACCCTAAAACCCCATAAATACAAAGCATTAGGATTAATTAAAACAATCTACGTGTAGATCGCCTAGCATAGTAACTAGCACAGTGACTAAGTCCCAACTGTCGATTGGAGTACAACTAACTTTGCTTCTAAGCTTTTTAAGTTTAAGCTGAAGAGACGCATGGGCGGCCTGCGGAAAAAAAAACATCATGCTGGAACCATCTGCTGCCTAATCCTGCCACAGACCCATGCCTTTGGCAGAAGACAATAATATCGGTACATACATAGTAATACATAATTCATGTTGAAACCGAAAATAATCGAGAGGTTGCATACATGCCTAAGTTGTAATATATATCATTTTAACCCTCGCCAGTGAAGGGGGGTTGGATCCCACCCCTTCGGTTTTTCGGGAATAACTCGCGTATTGATAAATTGATTGCGATGGAACTTTCAGTACCCTTCGTTTGACAAATTTCACACATACTCTGAAAATTTCAAACTTCTACCCCTATGACCCGCGACCTATGACCTGTTTCTCAAGGTCATGTCAGGCGCAACTGGCGTCCCGTAGTATCGATGCTTGTAACTTGTGCAGTTTCCTAGTGTTTGTTATTCGGGAGCATATGCACAGGTATTACCAGGTGACATTTATGGTTTCCACTGAGATCGCTACCTCCGATGACCTGTGACGACTGTTTTGGCCTCTGGCAGTTTCTAGGACATGTTGTGACGCTGATTTTAAATTTGGCATCCATTTTACATAATTATATGTTCCACTCGGGTCGTGCTCTTTCACAGGTCATTAAAGGTCAGTGACCTCGGTTTGGTGATTTCTAGGACATTTTGTGACACTGATTTCAAATTTGTCACCCATTTTTCATAATTATATTTTCGTTCACGATTCTAGCTTGATTATAATTGAATCTCTACACATGCACGATTTGGATGACATCCGTTTCATTGACATGACCTCAGAGGTCACCTAATGACCAAGAACCTTAAAATCGGATATCAACGGCTTCCGCTCATCACAAGCAACACGCTCGTCTTTGAATCGAAGCTCGCTCTAGCTAAAGTAGGGGAGAAATTACATGAGGGTCGTACCCCCCCCCCCCCTACACGTCCACGTAAGTATCGGACGCTGCACTGGCGAGGGTTAAAGTAAACCCTCAGAATAGTTAGGGAAAACATGCCATCTCCAGTCCGATTTCCGTAGTATGTATTAATTGTCTATCACCGAGGGACGCTGACTCAACAGTTGGACGAAACAATGAAGAAACAGCTATCTTGAAATGATCAGTATCAGTAATTGTGTAGTCGAAATCCAATTTACCTCTAGCATGTGACATACATCGAATAAAAAAAACGATGATCTTACATCCTTCAGGTGCTAAGCCGCAAAGCACCTCTGTACTTGACCAGGAAATCGCTCACAAACGTCCACATCGCTCCAGCTCAGTATGTACAATTATTTCCCGTCTCCTCCGCATCAGGCTGGGTCCCAGTGCAGAGTCCTCGTCAGCCATGGCAGCTGTGCAGTGGAGAGAACAGAGCGGGTCGGGTGGCGCGCCGGAGGGCGGCCGAGCGGGTCAGAGCCGGCGGAGCTCATGGGTAACGGAGCGGGTCAGAGCCGGCGGAGCTCATGGGTAACGGAGCGGCTGAGCGGCGCCCGTCCGTCCGGCTCGACTCAGCCCGCCGCGCCCGGCGCCGGCCGCTCGCTCAGCGGGACAGCCTCAGCTGACTGATGTCCGTCCGAGGCAAGTTGGACACGCGGGTAATGGAAAGGTGCGCCTCAGGGGGACGGCCCGGGGGAGCGGGGGGACGGCTCGGGGGGAGGAGCGGGGGGGGGGGGAGGGGGAGCTAACGAGCCCGCCAGTGGGGCGGGGCACGCGGGGAGGAGAGAGACAGACCACTGTCAGTGACCCGACTGTGGGCAAGGGACGGGACCAGAGGACCCAGCCACCTCGTCAACCAAAGCGGGATAAATTTAGTAGCCAATCGGTTGTAATTGCAGCCTGACATATGCTTACGTCAACTGCTACCAACGTTAGGCGCATTAAGGCATTAATTAGTAAATAGTGAGATATTCCGATGCATGGCCCTTTGTCACATAATCGACCAAATGACAATGCCTATTTCATTGCAATTACCACTCGAAGCGTTGCAGTGCAGCCACTTCATAACATGGCTATGGGGGGGGGGGGGGGTCATGAGTGACCTTCTTCCCGCCTTCAAGATCGCGCCGTCACAGCTTATCAGAACAGCAATTCCGTATCTGCCGATCCGATGGCGGTGCTTCAGTGCCTTATTACCGCTGCTGAGGAGTGAACGCTTCCATGGTATGTCCCGGTCGAGGGCCCTTCATTGTCTGACGGACGGCCCCGCCGCCGTCGGAGGTGGCAAGAGAAGCGACGACTAGGGAATTACGCGCTACTTGCCCGACACTGATTGGATGCAGCCGTGCGAACCAAGTCAGCCGCCGACCAGCCGGCCGCACGCGCCGATAACTAGCTCCGCCGGCTGCCCCTCCCCCGGGCCGCCCCTCCCCCCGGGCCGCCCCGGCCGCC
>JARFNR010193231.1:0-13308 GCA_030323935.1 Semibalanus cariosus
CGAGCGCGCGGGGCAGCGCGCCGAGCCGCCGCCGGCCGCGGCCGAATCAAAAGACAATCTGGAAACGAGTGATAATCGTAGAGCTCAAGTTTATCTCCCAAATGTTCCTAGCACCAGTGCCGGAGTAGATTTAAGTATGAAGTTAAGTGTGAAGGGGTCGTCGCCACCGGTGCCGGAGAGCCCGGTGGCCGGCAGCCCTATGACGGCCGACGCACCGTCGCCGTCGTTCCCGCCGCCACCGTCGGCGTCGACGGTTACGGGCACGACGATCGGCGCATGTCCGCAGCACATGAGCGGCCGTCCCGCTGACGAGGAGTGTATTGAGTGTGACCAGATCATGAGCTTCACGCGCTCTCTGGGCGGCCAGATGGCCATGATGCACTCGCGAAACTCTTGTAAGACGCTCAAGTGCCCCAAGTGCAACTGGCACTACAAGTACCAGGAGACGCTGGAAATCCACATGAAGGAGAAGCACCCAGACAGTGAGACTACCTGTATCTACTGCATCACTAGCCAGCCGCATCCGAGACTGGCGCGCGGCGAGACCTACACCTGCGGCTACAAACCCTACCGCTGCGAGGTCTGCAACTACTCCACCACCACCAAGGGCAACCTCAGCATCCACATGCAGTCGGACAAGCACCTGAACAACATGCAGGAGCTGCAGAACGGCGGTGTGCCGCGCGAACAGCAGCGGCCGCCCTCCAGCCACGGCTCTAATGTCACTCCGCAAAGCCGCTCCCCGATCCAGGTCTCGCCGCTGCCGGCCAAGCCGAAGCAGACCTTCCGCTGTGACGTCTGTAACTACGAAACAAACGTCGCGCGCAACCTGCGCATCCACATGACCAGCGAGAAGCACACGCACAACATCATGGTGATGCAGCAGAACGTCAAGCAGATGCATCACCTGTCCAGTCTGCAGGCGCACATGGCCGGTGGCTTCGACCCGGCTGCCATGATGCAGTTCCAGGCGGCGCTGCTCGGGGCAGACAAGATGGCGGCCGGCGGCGGCCCGGAGGCGGCGCTCGCCGACCTCGCCTTCAGCCAGGCCATGATGTTTCAGATGATGGCCAGCGGACAGTGCGCGCCGCCGCCGCACCGCGACGCCCACCCGCTCGAGCAGCTGATGCAGGAGCGACTCGAGCCGCCGCCGGACCAGGTCGACCCGAACCCGAGCCACGTGTTCGGCTGCGGCACGTGCGCGCGCTACTCTGCCGACTCGGTGGAGGAGGTGGTGCGCCACCTGAGCCGCGACCGCAGCCAGCCGCGCGACGCCGACGTCACTCTCGTGGCCGGCGGCAGCTCTGTCTGTCGCCTCTGCTCCTATAAGACAAACCTCAAGGCCAACTTCCAGCTGCACTGCAAGACCGACAAGCACCTGCAGAAGCTGCAGCACCTCAACCACATCTTCGAGGGTGGCGAGGCCAACGAATGGAAGCTGCGCTTCCTGAATGTGACAAACCCGGTCCAGCTGCGCTGCAACCTCTGCGACTTCTTTACCAACAGCGTGCACAAGCTGCAGGTGCACGCGTCGCAGCAGCGGCACGAGATCAGCCTGGTGCTCTTCAGCTACCTGCGGCGCGCCGAGGCGGGCCTGGCCGAGTCGCGGCGCGCCTACAGCTGCGCCCTGTGCCGCTTCACGACCCGCCAGAAGCTGCCGCTGCTGCAGCACATTGGCAGCCCGCAGCACCTGCAGATGGAGCAGCTGCGCCAGCTGCAGCGGCAGGCCGAGGGCCAGCAGGGACAGGATGACATCAGCGTCATCTTCCCCGTCTGCGAGCTGGAGGACGAGTCAGGTAAGTCGGCCGCGCTGGTCACGACGAACAGTACCGGGTCAGTCAGGCCTCACCGCACAACCCTTGGCCGCTGGATAGCACGGCGTCTTGGTTATTCATTAGATGTGCATAATATGCATGTTGTTCTGCTTATAGGAGCATATCGCCCTCTCAGGCTGTATGTTTGGTGGTCTGTAATATGTATCGTGAACGTGTTCCGTGTTAACTATGCGTTTTGTGGAAGTCCTTTGTCTGATGAGTGTGTTACGTGGCAAGTCTTTGTTCATGTGCTCTGTGTTGTGGCGTGGGTAGAGCTTTGATATTTACAAAAGTTTCGTGGAACGTTCTACTCATGAAAGTGGAATGCGCCGACGATCATACATGTCATTTAACAATTATGACGGATAATGACACGTATTTTGACGTCCGTAGTTTAACTGAGCATAATGTCCAAATAACGTCCGTGATTAAATAGTGCATGACGGTGACCGGCTGGCGGAATGATTAAAATTGTTAGACGGCATTGTGCCGCGACCGTTGTCGAGCCAGGACAGATCAAACGCTGTAGGCTGACCGACAACATGTAGTTGAAACATTAAAAAAGGCGAGCTAAAACAGCGAAAGCGACATAATAGCGGTTATTTACCAGTCACGGGGAATGAGTGGGTGATTAGATTCCGGTATGATTCGCGTCACGGCTGTACCGTGTCGTTCGTGCCAATTCACCGCAACTCCATGACTGAGTCTGCATGGTTTCCGGGCACGGCGCGGTATAGGTCCTCCCCAGTGCAACATCCAATGGCAGTCCAATGTATCGGCTCACGCATCCGTGCATTAAACTCGGCTGTCACGTTTGCCTCCCTACGATTCCGTTTGTCCTGGAATTCCACCGTGACACTGGACAGACGAGGGCGAGGTAAATGTACTCAATTCTCCACTTCACCGATTTTCGGTCTCAGCAATCACCTGGGGAAGCGTACTCGCAAAGTTGACTGGTACGAGTGAGGACGGACCGTACGCGGGCAGGCTCGCGGGCAGGCTCCTGGTCAGTTAGACACCATCAATATTACTGGGGTATTACTAACTCTCTGTCGCGGGGCACAACTTCAGCAGCGCCCCCGGGGTTGCGGCACTGACACTGCGTGAGTGCCGCATCTGGGGACAGTGTGCAAATATGTTCCATCCGCTAGTTTTATATAAGAATGTGATCTGAAGTCAGGTAACCTGGTACACACATGCAAGTTTCGCCAACTAAACTGGTGAAGTTTGTAGGTCTCTTACAAATACAGAGCTCATCCAATATACCATGGCGGCATTTGTCTTACTTACCGGTGCTGTGCCATTGAGCATTGTTTCACAAGTCAAAATTCACTCACTGTTACTGCGTACCTACGTGTCAGCTTAATCAGCAAATCTCGCAAATCGCAACACATACAGCGCCACCTCCTGAGTCTGACATCCACTGCGCACATCCACGTCTCCTCGTTGAATGTACTCTGTGCCCACCGCGAGGTTGACCAGCGGTCCCACGGAAGCCGTGGTGGTCACTTGAGAACGCGTCGGCGTGCCGGCCACTGTGTCAGCCGCTGTGTGTCCGCTTCACGGCAGACCACGGTAGGACGGTGGCCTGCAGGGTAGCCGGCCACTGTGTCAGCTGCTGTGTGTCCGCTTCACGGCAGACCACGGTAGGACGGTGGCCTGCAGGGTAGCCGGCCACTGTGTCAGCTGCTGTGTGTCCGCTTCACGGCTGGCCACGATAGGACGGTAGCCTGCAGGGTAGCCGGCCACTGTGTCAGCTGCTGTGTGTCCGTTTCACGGTAGGACGATGGCCGCCTGCAAGGTAGCCGACCGCAGTACTGCCGGGCACCGCGATCGCGCTCGATAAGGGGAAACCCTGCAGCGCGCCAAACCGGGCCATTCAGAGGATAGTCGCGACCGGCAGCTGAGTGTGATGCCCATATTTGTCCGTATTCTGTTCAGGTTGAGTTATTTTCTAGCCGGCGTTTTTAGTGACGCGAGTGGTTTGTTTTGCAATGAGCGCCTTGGTGAGTGAGTGGATCCGACCTGTTTAATGAACGCCGAGGGTGCTATTTTTCCTGTGACGGCATGTCACTACACCCCAATTAGTTGCTTATTGTGCGAAAAAGAAACACACTACATGAAATTAATTTAAAGCAATTTACTGCCTCGTTAGGCATATGGAGCAGACATTTTAGGCGAACTGTGGAGGTAAGCCGGGTGCTAATACCGCTTCCAGGAGCCAGCCGGCGCTATCGCCACTGATGTGTATCGCAGCAGGAATTGTGGCACGTTAACATTCCGCCAGCGATTAACACACCCAAGTGAAATACGGCCGGGCTTCCAGGCAACGCTTGCACAAATGCATCGGCGCCCGATCGCTTAAAAATCGCGTCCCGATCAGATCGGCGATCGCCACAAATTTATAAAATTCCTGCTTCGTGCTATCTCATTACTTAATTTTCCGCTACTTTGTAACGTAAGCCGTACTTCACGACCCTTCTGCTCTGCTACATATCAGGTAACTTGTGTTTGAACAATGTATACAGACCAGGTGTCCGAATGACATGTCTAACCGCCGAAACGTCTGGCATCGGGGTTGTTTCCTCCATCCCAATATTATATCCGGAAGGTTAAAGTCCATGAAAGAACACCAAATCACATCGCAGCGAGGTAGCCGAGTAGATCAAATCTGACCAGCTCGGGTCAACTCTGGTAAATATAGGTGAGCTCAGCTCAACTCAGATCCACTCAGATTAACTCAGCTGTGTTCCGGTCAATTTACGACAGCTTAAATCGACTCGGGTCCTCTCAGCCCACCCCGTCCCGCGCGTACACCCAGTAGCCGTGCAGCAGCACGTGCGGCCGGCGGTGTGGCTGAGGAGCGGAACAGCTGCCCTGACCGTGCGGCTGGCTGTCCAGCGGGCCTCGCAGGGCGTGTCTCTCTGTCCCCGGCGGCCGCCGGCGGGCCGCCGCCGTTCAATTTATCAGAGCTGCCGACCCAGGCCCGGCGGCTCGACTAATTGCCGCCCTGCCCGACCGGCGCCGGCGTTAATGTTTAAACTGAGCCGCGCCGCTGTCTGTCAGAGGTGGGACGGCCCGGCCACCGCTCACTCCTCCACCGCCGCCGCTCACTCCTCCACCGCCGCCGCCGCCGCCTCCCCGCCTCCCCGCCTCCCTGCCTCCCCGCCTCCCGCCTCCCGGCCGTCCGGTCGCTGGCCGTAATGGCAGGCCGCGATGCCGTCCTGACGCGGCGATCGACACACTGCCAGTTCCGATAAGCAGCTTGGCTGTTTTTGAGGCGGGGGCCGCGCCCGCTCCCGTCGCGCAGCGGCCCGCTTCAGCCATAAGTGATATTTGCGCCGGTTACGATTCCGTAATTTGTCGGCTGGCAAAAAATGCATGAATCGCTTATGCAAATAGCCCGCAGTGGCATTACTTGTTGCATAGTTAACGTTGCGGCGCCGGTACATGCAAGCGAGCGGAGCGGGCTTCTGCGGGCGCGGGCGGCGGCGAGCCGCGAGCGTTCGTTTGGCAAATGCATGAAGCGGGTCCTACAGCTGTACGCAAAGCGTCCCCGCCCCGTTATCGGGGCGCATCCCTAAATCGGACCGTAACGACTGGCCGCTCCCCTTCACTATAACACGCGACCTCTACGTCCCCTTTCCCCATTTCCGGCGCTACGCCCGCGAACCCTCTGGCCCGCCGGCTGTTCCGATGCATCGGTATCCGAGGCCCCAACTAGTGGCCTTCTCCCATCAATCCGTGATATCGCTCCAAACAGAACACCGGTGGTGAAATGTCTCTCAGAGTCCGCGTTTGCGAACCACGCGCCGGTCAGTCCACGGGCCATAGTGTCCGGTCCTGGCCGGAGGGGAGGGGCCGGACCCACTGCTCGCGGCGCTCTGGCCCGGGCTCATCTATTAATCGACCGCTCGCGCGGCGCGATCGCCCCTCCCCTGCGGCGCGCATATTAAGCAGAAATCGATAGCCGATAGATCATCCTTTCCTCTATATTAATTCGCCGTGGCAAGGCAGGCGCACATAGGAGAAATATGACGCCTTGTCAGCCGACAGGGTATAATTAACGCACTGAGACGCGCCCCTCCACACCCATAGCAACTCGGACCGGCAACTGGCCCCGCCCAGCCCCCGCCCCCACTCCCACCGGGGTCTGATCCACAACACAGGTCGGGTCAAACGCCCTCAGGGCATTGATTCCTCGGGCAAGAGGACAGCAGTCTCCGTTTTTGCTGGCATTCCCTGTTTAGCCGAGCGCCTCAGCAGGATGAGAGGTACTCGATGCATCGATTGCTCGAGAGGTGGCTTTTTACGGTCCCGGAGAAGTTAGCCGCGCTGTCCCGTGCTGACCATCGCGCCGTTACCGTGGCCCGTGCTGCCATCGACGGCCGCCGACCATGGCCGGTAACCTGGCTGCCTGCGTGGGTAGTACAGCGGTCTGTCTGATGAGGGGGAGGAGGAGGGGCCCGCCACGCTAGGCGGATGTGCTTATTACGCGTCCGTCCTCGAGGAAAGCGAGTGCCGTCGCGCGCGCACGGTCCGGTTACCATCATGCTCAGCACGGAAGGGGGTAATTACTGTGATTAGCTATTGCAGCGGACATGATTAATGATCCGGTGCGGCATGAATATCGCATTCTTTTCGCAAAATGTGCACGCCGTCCGTACCGATCTGATGGATTTATCGAGTGCGTCATCGGCGGGCGGAGCGCGGTGACGTCAGTGCGTCACCGGTGACGGCCCGTGCTGAGAGTTGGCTGTCTGTTGTCTGTTGTCTGCTGTTCTGGTGCTAGGAAAGATTTGGGCCACCTGCGGATGTCCATGTCATGTTATGTGTGTTAAGTCTATGTCATTCCTGTGTTGACAATATGTGTCTATGGTGATGTGATTGTGTTCTTTTCATAGCATAATCCCCGTCTGAAGTGTTGCGCAGATGTTGTATTACTTGTGCTGTGATTCAATTGTTTTTATGCTGTTTTTTGCTTACTCCGTAGGCAACATGAGTGTATAGTTCCACCTTGAGTGTGTATCTGGAGTGGGTTGTGACGTGCTGTTCACAGGAACGCAGCCGACCAGTGATGCTCCGGAACAGCGGGAGACTGCGCGGCGGGACGGCGGTAGTGGTGGCGGCGGCGGTAGCGGCGGCAGCGAGCGGCCCGCCTGCCCCCTATGCGGCGAGGTCTCCGAGTCGCGCGCACAGCTCGAGAAGCACCTGGTGGACGCGCACCGCGCGCGTGAGGACGTGATCCAGCGACTACTGCTGCTGTCGGACGCCGAGCGCGAGCGGACCTCACCCACCTCTGCAGCGTCTGACGCTGGCGAGCGTGCGCGTTCCGAGCCGGAGAAGGAGGCCATCGACGTGGACGAGGTCGAGCAGGAGGAGCTGTACCGCTGCCAGACGTGCTCGCTCACCTTCCACAGCGTGGACGAGCTGTGCCAGCACCAGCACGAGCACGGCCTGTTTGACCTGAAGCAGACGCCGCGCGGCCTCGGCTACCTCTGCTCCAAGAAGGGGTGTAATCAGTACTTCGCCGGAGTGCAGCAGATGGAGACTCACTTCCGCGAGATCCACGCCAAGGCGGAGCAGATAGCCGCCGTCTCGGAGCGGCACGTCTACAAGTACCGCTGCAGCCAGTGCAGCCTCGCCTTCAAGACGGTGGAGAAGTTGCAGCTACACTCGCAGTACCACCAGATCCGCGACGCGTCCCGGTGCGGCGTGTGCGACCGCAGCTTCCGCTCCGTGCTCAGTCTGCAGAAACACCTGGAGACGTCGCACACGGAGCTGGGGGATGCGGAGCTAGCGCGACACCGCGCTAAGCTGCTGGCCAACCCGCTCTTGATGGCCGGTCTCAGCGGACAAGTGCTTGAATCGCAGACCAACGAAATCCTGAAGCGCGAGAACGACCGTGACGAGGAAGAGCCGGAACAGCGCGAGGAGGACGACGACCGCGAGGGCATGACGCCCGAGCAACGCCAGGTGGAGGACCTGCTGAACGCGCCGATCGCGGCCGAGGACGGTTACGCCGACCAGGGCCGCAAGTTCAAGTGCCACCGCTGCCGCGTCGCTTACACGCGACAGTCATACCTGGTGGCGCACAACAAGACGCTCCTACACCGCAAGGGCGAGAAACTCTCGTACCCGATGGAGAAATACCTGGATCCAAACAGACCCTTCAAGTGCGACGTCTGTAAGGAGTCGTTCACGCAAAAGAACATCCTGCTGGTACACTACAACTCGGTCAGCCACCTGCACAAGCTGAAGAAGAGCATGCAGGATAGCCAAACATCCCCGCCGGCGCAGCAGGAGAGCCATCAGGCAGCGCTTGCATCGGCAGCTGCCAAGGAGGCGGACGATGACCGCAAGCCGTTCAAGTGCAACATCTGCAAGGTGTCGTACGGCCAGAGCCAGACACTGGACATACACATCCGCTCAGTGCTGCACCAGTCGCGGGCGGCCAAGGTGCCGGAGCTGCTCTCCGCCGGACTGATTGACATGAACCGGCCGCTGATCGAGGTGCCAGACGCCGCCAAGCAGGACCAGCAGCGGCGCACGCTGGAGCTGCTGATGGGCCTGAAACAGCAGGAGGCGGCGGCGGAGGCGGCCGGCAGCGGCTTACCCACCTGCAGCCGCTGCTCGGCCGTCTTCATCACACCGGAGCAGCTGCAGCAGCATCAGCAGCTCTACTGCATGGCACCCAGCAGCGGAATCAACGTGCTGGCCGCGCTGCAGCTGCAGTCCGGCATGGCCAAGGCTCAGCAGCTACAACAGCAGCAGCAACAACAGCAGCAACAGCAGCAGCAGCAACAACAACAGAAGCAGCAGCAGCAACAACAGCAGCAGCAGCAACAGCAGGCAGCCGGTGTGACCGGTGCCGATCCCACCAAATCCCTGTCTGAGAGCGAGTCGCCGATGCCTCCTGACATGGCTGACGATGCTTTGATGGCTGCTCCGGTGCGACGCACATCTCACCTGCAGAAGCGCCTGCTGCAGACATACGGCTTCGAGGTAGTCATGCAGTACAACGAGTCCCACCAGAAGCGGAAGAGGCCGGATGACGATGGCGAAGATGGCGATCACGAGAAGGGAGACGAGGATGGAGAACAGGTGGTGCCAGAGGTCTCCAAGTGTCTGTGTCCTCTTTGCCAGAAGGAGTTCTCTAGCGTCTGGGTGTTGAAGGCGCACACTGAGGAGGTACATAAGACGCTCGTGCCGAGAGACGTGCTCGAAGAGTATGCGGAGTCCTTCAAAGAAGAGTTTGAGAAGAAGCACAACACGGCTGCTGCGTCTGCGGAAGGAAATCAAGAGTTAGCCGGATCAGCTTCAGCTGCGCCGGCCGAGATTGAACAGAACGACTCGGCTACACAGAACGAGAGCACCGACAAGATGGACGATTCCCATAACACGCAGACGACGGCTTCCTCGGAGCAGACGACGGCTTCCTCGGATCAGACAGATAAGTCGCCGCCACCGTCCACACCAACTCCGAACATTGAACTAGATAACACCCCCGTCAAGGCTCACTCCAGCTCGCCGGCCTTCAACCCAACCAGAGCCTCCACTCCGCCGCCGACGCCGCAGCAGAAGCAGCAGGAGCAGCAGCAACGAGAGCAGCAGCAACAGCAGCAGCAGCAGACGGTGAGCGACATGCAGGCGGCCATCAGTCTGATCCAGGCGGCGCAGATGCACCAGCAGATGCAGCAGCTGAACCCGCTGATGATGGCTCAGTTCGCCTCCATGGGCGGGTTCCCGGGCGCCTACAACCCAGCCCTGGCCGCCATGAACCTGCAGCCGCCGCTGATGCCGATGATGTCTCCGCAACAGATGTTCGACCCAATGGCGTTGTTGGCCGCGCAAGCCCAGGCGCTGGCGCAGCAGCAGCAGCAGGCGCAGCACAAGTCGCCCATGGTGCCGTCTATGCTAGAATCGGCAATGATGCAGCACCAGCTGCCCACCCCAACGACTGGACAGCAGAAACGCGCTCGCACGCGCATCAGCGACGAACAGCTCAAAATCCTACGCGCACACTTTGACATTAACAACTCACCGTCTGAGGAACAGATCAACAAGATGGCACAGCAGACTGGTCTGATGCCGAAGGTCATCAAACACTGGTTCAGGAACACTTTGTTCAAGGAGCGTCAGCGTAATAAGGACTCGCCGTACAACTTCAATGTGCCGCCGGCAACGACTCTGAATCTGGAGGAGTACGAGAAGACTGGAGAGACAAAGGTGGTTGCTCTTGACCAGAAGGTGATCGTCAAGACTGAGAAAAAGGAGCCTGAGCCGAAACCCGAGCCGCCCGCTCAGGAGAAACAGCAGCAGCAAGAGCAGCCACAGCAGCAGCAGCAGCAGCAGCAGCAGCAGCAGCAGCAGCCCCCGCCTCCACCTCAACTGCCGCCGACTAACAGCCTGAGCCAGGAGAAACCTGAGATGGCAACCACGTCCGCTAGCCCGAGCTTTTCGGTCAACCCGCCGGCGCCTTCGAGCGTGTCCTCTAGTCCTCATCCGCTGGCATCGGCGCCTGCCATGGTGAGCCCCAGCCGCTCGCCGGGCGCCTACTCCTCACAGAGCGCCTCTCCCAACCCGCTGACACTCACCAATATCCTGACGTCGCAGCTCGGTCAGAGCGTGCCGCCCAACATGGCCGCCGGGAAGTTCCAGCCAAGCTTCTCTGGCAGTCCGTACGCGCAGTCGTCGCTGTTCCCGGGACTGGCCAGCCCATCACCGAGCTCGTACTCTTCGCAGCCGGCCCTCAGCCCGTCAACATCCACCAACTCGTACAGCCACGGCAAGCGCGCCAACCGCACGCGCTTCACAGATTACCAAATCAAGGTGCTCCAAGAGTTCTTCGAGAACAACGCCTACCCGAAGGACGACGACCTCGAGTACCTGTCCAAGCTGCTCGGTCTCAGCCCGCGCGTCATTGTCGTCTGGTTCCAGAACGCCCGTCAGAAGGCGCGGAAGGTGTACGAGAACCAGCCGCCGGTGGAGACCACTGACGAGAACTCGGGCCGCTTCCAGCGCACGGCCGGGCTCAACTACCAGTGCAAGAAGTGCATGATGGTGTTCCAGCGCTACTACGAGCTGATCCGCCACCAGAAGCAGCACTGCTACAAGGAGGAGGACGCCAAGAGGTCGGCCCAGGCACAGGCGGCCGCTAGTCAGGTGGCGCTCTCGCTGTCCGAGGACTCCAACTCCAACCCGAGCATGATGCGCAGCATCCTGCCGCCGAACCTGTCGCCGTTCGATTCAAAGCCGCAGCAGCTTCCACAATCTCAGCAGCAGACGCCGCAGTCTCAGTCGCTGACTCCACAGCCGCAGTCTCAGTCGCTGACTCTACAGCCGCAGTCACAGCCGCAGCCACAGCCGCAGTCACAGCCGCAGCCACAGCCGCAGTCACAGCCGCAGCCACAGCCACAGCCGCAGCCACAGCCGCAGCCACAGCCGCAGTCGCAGCTACAGTCGCAGCCACAGCCGCAGCCACAGCCGCAGGAGGAGAGTGCGTTCAAGTGCGACAAGTGCTCGCAGCAGTTCTCTCGCTTCGACCAGTGGCGTGAACACCAGGTCATCCACTTGATGAACCCGAATCTGTTCCCGAACTTCCCCGGCTCCGAGGCGGGACCAGCCCCACTGGCTCCGCTTCCACCGCTGCCGCCACTGCCGCCGCTGGCGAACGCCATCTCGCCGAAGCGGAAGGCGTCTGAAGACGACTGTGAGCACGAGACGGATGACCATCATCGCGACAAACGGCTGCGCACCACCATCACGCCGGAGCAACTCGAGTTCCTGTACCAGAAGTACCAGCAGGAGTCCAACCCCAGTCGCAAGATGCTCGAGGCAATCGCCCAAGAGTGTGGCCTCAAGAAACGCGTCGTCCAGGTCTGGTTCCAGAACACGCGTGCACGCGAGCGCAAGGGCCAGTTCCGCGCCCACGCGCAGGTCATCAACAAGCGTTGCCCGTTCTGCCCGGCCATCTTCAAGGTCAAGTCGGCGCTCGAGTCGCACCTCTCCAGCAAGCACGTGGAGCAGTACGCGCGCGGTGAGATCAACATAGACATCCTCCCCGACATCGAGGAGGACTCTTCAGCCGTTGTCGCACGACTCGACGCTTCAGAGTTCGGTCACGGTTCTGGCGGCGAGATCTACCGAGCGCTTGCCTCTGAGCTGCCGTTGCGCTCCACCGAGACCCCGCTGGACCTCAGCAAGCCGATGCGCGTCAGCACGGAGGCTGAGCAGCGCCCGATGCGCATCAGCACGGAGGCCGAGCAGCGCCCCCCGAACGAGGGCCCGCTGACTGACTCGAGCTGTGACCGCAGCGGCGACGATTACGGCATCTTCATGGACTGCCGCTCCGAGGTGGGCTCGATGGACCTGGAGCGTTTCAGCAACGCTGGCTCGCCGGCCTCGAGCACGGCCAGCCTGGTGCCGCTGCCGCTGTCCGTTCAGCAGCAACAGCAGCAGCAGCAGGCCAAGCCCAACAAGCGCTACCGCACGCAGATGTCGCAGACCCAGGTGAAGATCATGAAGCAGCTCTTCTTTGAGTACAAGACTCCGACCATGTCCGAGTGTGAGCTGCTGGGAACTGAGATCGGACTTGCCAAACGCGTTGTCCAAGTCTGGTTCCAGAACGCACGCGCCAAGAGTAAGAAGTATCAGCAGGTGCAGGGCTTGGAGCCGGAGCCGCCGCGCCCGGCCGAGCAGTGCGACTACTGCAACTTCAAGTACAGCCACAAGTACGCCATCCAGGACCACATCTTCACGCGCAAGCACATCGAGAGCGTGCGCGCCGCTATCGAGAACGACCGCAAGACGGACGGCTTCTACCAGCCGCCGACATCGCACGTTCTAACCGCGCCCGCCGCCGCCGCCGCCACGCCCGCTGTCGCCCCCGCCCCTGCGCCAGCCACCACCGACCCGCCACCACCACCGCCATCCGAGAAGCAGCTGCCAGCCGTCAACAAGAACATGTCACTGCTGCTGCAGATGTACGGGATGAACGCGTCGCTGCTGCAGAGCCAGCCCGGTGAGTACCGCGGTACCGATGTACCACTGTAGCCTTTACAATCCTCATGTTCAGTCCTGCTGTACCCCGTCCAGTCAGCCCGGTATCCTGTCCTCAGACATATCGTGTCTCGCCATAATGTTTGCCGTTTTCTCTTCCAACTTGATTCCTTATTGATCACATTGGCATGACATTCTAGCATCGTCCTCACTGTCCAACCCCGTCGAATGTGTCCCTCCACTGCATGTTCTCGACTGTCTGAGCTGCCGATTGGCGACCCAGCTCCGCCAGTCTGCCTGCTCGTCCACCCAGCTCCGCCAGTCTGCCTGCTCGTCCACCCTCCGCCTGTTGCGGACCCTCTCTGTCTGCTGCGGACTCTCTCTCTCTGCTGCGGACTCTCTCTCTCTGCTGCGGACTCTCTCTCTCTCTCTCTGTCCGCTGCGGACTCGGCGCCCGAGTCACCCGCACACGTCCCGCTAGCCGCCCCCGTAT